>CAWYPQ010000396.1:0-78000 GCA_963965965.1 Trididemnum nubilum
ACGTTATCGAATCTTACAATGAGAATTTATTGAGCTAGCCAAATAACAACCGCTATCTACGGAAATGAAGTAGTACCGTTATCTTTAAAATAACACCTTTTGCAGCTTGCTATACATTATAAAGGGTGACACCACAAAATTCCATCCCGGGTGTCACTATCCTTAGCGACGCCACTGCGAATTGTTGTGAAATAAACCAATCAGTGAGTAAGAAAGTAGCAGAGTTGCCATTCCACCTTAACTACCGAAACTTCCGCATTTTATTCTCTCAGCAAGCAATTGTTAGGTCTATGTAGCTCAAAAGAAGCAAAGTACCTAACCAAATCTTGAAAAACCATTTAAGTCTTCTCAATCATCTAAAAACTACAATTACATATAAAAAAAACAAAAAAAAAACGACAAAAAAAAAACAAAAAAAAACAAAAAAAACAAGGTAAAAAAAACGCCCTTAAAAAAAAAAAAACGTTTTTTTACAACGCTAGTCTTTAGAAATATTAAAAATTAATATTTCCATTTTAACACGCAAGCAGTCTTAGCTGCATTGCAGTGCAACTCAACAAATTTTATTTGTACAAAATTCTCAAAACTTGCTAAAGAGGTAGCAGGCAGATGATCTTCTTTGACTAGCCAAATCCGCCCTCGGGTCAAAGGTTGCCGACTCCTGCTTCAGATTACTTAGTGTACAGCCTACTGCGGAAAGCAGAAAAGTAGGCCTAGTATAATGGGTATTATTAAATTTTCAATTTTTGGTGTTGGAATTTGCGCGCTTGAGCTTTAAACAAAAAAAATGGTTGCGGAATTTGCGCTTGCGCTTTACGATATTGTTTTTGAAACGCTCAGCTCTGCGAAAATCCCCAAAATGCTAGAGGCCCAGCGCAATGTAAATACAGCCATGGCGGCAGCGTAGGGTATCGTTAATAAAACGTTGGACTAGTAATCGAATGATTCGAGTTCGATTCCCGAACTGATAATGCATTGTTGAACCTTTGAAAAATACACAATGATATATCTCGTAAGAGTCAAGCAGCCAACCTATTATAATTGCGGTGACCCATCTTGAAAAAAGACACACTGTACTGTACAAAGAAAGTCGAAAGAATGGTCTATTTGTCTACATGCGTGTAGTTAGGCAAACGCTCACGCATGAGCCTGGTTGATAGGCATGAAATGCTGTACAGTATAAGGTTATACTCTTAAAGCTCGCTGCGTTAGAATAAATTGTGGTATGAAATACAAACTTGACAACTATAAGTCATGACCTAGGATTCTTCTTCTAGTAAAGGTTTGCTACCATTTGGGGTTCATTTTCAGTTTCATTGCTTGTTTTTCTTTTCTTTTATTGTAAATCCTGTTGCCTGCCAGTCCGGAATTGATCTAATTAAATTCTATCTACTTAGCGGTTAGTATTTTGCTTAGCGAAGAGGTAATCAAAACTACAATTTATTCTTCAGTGCTATATTTTTTTACCAACGCATGTTCTTCCATCTGCAAGTAGAGTATGTCCTGCAATGCACCCACATTCTGTTCGACCGGCGGATGAATCAATAAGACACAGATGATCGCAATTCAGCATTTGACATTCTGGAGAGGTTGAAAATAATAAATTTCCATTAAGCTTCGTTCCAAAGAAAAATTATTTTGCTAGTTCAAAATCATTTTGCAAATGAATAATATTTGCCTATCGTATTGGTGGATGTTTGGATAAAAGTGTTGTATAATTCTCGAAAATTATGCAAGCATAAAACTGTCGTTCAAAATCGAAAAATTTTGGTCGTTTGATAGAGCATAGTCACGTAAGCTATCACGACATTGACTCTATTAGTAGACTAAACATCGAAAATTTAGTCTTTTTTCTTCACGGTTTATTTGTTTTAGAATATGCCGATTCGTCCAATCAGCGTAACTTTTTTCTTCAAGGTTCACTCGTTCTACGAATACGTACAATTAAATCAGTCGAATACGCATAATCGCAAAAATCTTCACAACAAGAAAAAAACTTTTTCTTCATTGCTCTTCTCTTTTTCTCCGCGCGTCTGTTTCTAGTCTACTACATAAAGAGTTAGCCATCACAGTGATCAGTATAGTACTGTAACTTTCAAAATTTTGTTTGATGTCTAGTACAGTACTAACTATGCAACAGAAGTACCTAACACCTAAACTAGAGAAAGTGACGCTTTGCAAGTGATATCAACTAGAAACTAAAAGTAAACTCTTAAATTTTACAGAAACTACCATAAACATATACGCAATCTTGTATCCACAAGTCATAAAATACCTGGTGTGTTAAAAGTGCACGCGTTGCATGTACTTCTGCATTGTTCGAAAACAAACTGAACGCTACACGATGATATAAATTGACTGCAACTGGCAGCATTATCTATGCAGCCTGAAATATAAAAAGAAAAACTTTAACACTTCGGTACCGATTGGTATTGTCCCGCAACTTTTTACAATATAATGTGCGAAACATTCAATAACTGGCGTCTGACGCTGTCTGATGACAGGAGAATAAATAAACTAAATATGCAACCGAAATGCAGCTTGGTGATTGTGACCTACCTCTATAATAAAGCAGAAGAGCCTCAATTTTTGATTAAATATTAATTTGCACAATGACATCAATCATTAAATAAAATTAGCAGAACTAATTTAACAGTTCACAAAGACATCAAGTCTTACATTTGACAACACTAATTCTTTTGGCTACACCGTAATGCTGTCTCCACGTCTAACTGCTAATCGTTTCAACCCCATATGACGTAGGTGAGCCACTCTATCGCGGGTACATTCCCATGTTTCGAAGTCAACCGACTTCATCACCAGTACTGTGAAGATCAGCCGGCACAATGAAAGGATTGTAAAGAATTGCACATAATCTCAGAATTAGGCTAACTCAACTGGTAATTTTGAGTATCCAAGCTATAAGGCTATAAGCCAAGGTATAGGATATAGTTCTTTTCTCCTAAATTCAGCTGCTTTAAAATGCTTCGCTTAAAAGGACATTTAATCATATTACTGTGCGACGACCAAAAATAATTTCATAACTCGTATGTTTTTTTTTTTATTGAAATTTCGGTGGGGAAGCTTATAGTTCAAGGAAATGATTCGTTGGTGTGGCATTAAAACTTTGATGAATAGTGACGAATTTTTTGTTTTTGACAAAATAACAAAATCGAAATGCCAAAATCCAACAACTGTAAAAGAACCCCAAACATAGTGAGAGCTATTTCCAGACTAAAGATCAATTATTACAGTAACCATAAACGTTTTCTGAATTCCATACCATCGGAGTTTTTTGAGCTGGCTTTCAAACCACTTTGCAAAAAATGCTTTCAATACGATATTACTCAGCAATTCTAAACTATTATACAGTAAAGACTGCTATTTCTTGCTCACTGCTACGTGGCATTTTTTAGACAAAAATTTGTCAATCTGTTTGCAATAAGTTTTTGTTACCACTTCTAGCAGCCAATTGCAAAATCTATCGTTCAGCAGACATTGCTTACTCTATGTTAAAAGCAATGTAAGAAAAGTGAAACAGCGTTGGTTTTACAATGCATAGCAGGGTTAGCGTTCTATTATCTCATGCATGCAGGCCCTGTGCCACAGGGGGCATTCGGGGCCGTGCCTCCCCAAATCACTGCTTGTGCCCCACTCAAGCGAGAAATGTGTCCCCCAAACGGAGATTGTACCCCAAAAGAAAGTAACAGGTCTGGGGCCACGGGCGGGCATGTTGGGGCTGTTCCCCCCAAATCACTGCTTGTGTCCCCCAAAAGTAAGTATAACTTTCCTTCTAGGACAAAAAATAACTGGTCCAATCGAGTAAACACCATGAAATAGCCTAATATTTTGTGACGAAGAACTTTTTTTGTTTTTTGGTTTAGATCCCGAATTTGGGGGCAAGAATCGCGTTCACTCCAAAGGACCCATTGTGCTTCCCCCAGCGAAGAAAGTGCCCCTCCTAGCGAGAACTGTGTTTCGAACAAAAGTAACCGCCCCGGAACCACATAACAAACTTTTTTTTGGTCTTTTACCCCGACTTTGAGAGCAAAATTACTTTGTGCTCCTCCAAAAATTGTTTATGGCCCCCTAGAACACTACTCTGGCACCGAGACAACTACAATGCCCACTAATCCTACTATGTCTGTTCAGCGTAATAAGCTCACAGTAACTATTAAGCCTACCTTGCCTGCTGTGCCTACTATATCTATGGACTTAGTCTGCTATGCATATGTGTTACAAATAATAAGCAACGCTTGTATTACAGCTTTGTTGCGGAACTACGTCACACTAAACATGCAAAAGAGTGTTAATTAAATAATGTTTGAATTCGTTTGTTACCAACCAATTTCAGAAAAAGCATAAACTAGAATTATTTCAACAACGAAGTGCCCAGGAAATGCAGTATTAAGTAGTAGGGATCAGTCGACCCATGGGGGATTTCTTGAAGAAAAAAAATCCGGCCTTTTCTAGGGTTAAGCCAAACAGAAATTCAAGTGCTCTATCACATAAAGCTCTTTATAATCAATTTTATTTTTTTACGTTAGTGAACAATATTTTATTTAAAATTTGGCATACAGTTTTAAAAATTCCAATACCGAAGCCAGGGGTGCCAAAACCCAAGGCGGATGGGGGGATATATCCCCCAATAATTTGACTGCATCCCCCCAAAAATTTGACTATGGTGTGCATTTGAGCGCTAGATGATTTTTCGACCCCTTTTTGATTTTCGGTCCACACTTGATTTCGAGGATAAAAACTCTTCAAGTTTCGGTGAAGACCTTTTTTTTTTGGTCTTCACTTGATTTGCTCGAAAACATGTTGAACGGTTGTCAAATTTGATTCACGTGAAAAACTAGTGGTCGAGCTTCATCCTCCCAATGTTCAAAATAGGGCGAAATTGGGGTGAAATTGCAAATTATTCCCCCCCGATGCTCAACATAAATCGGCACCCCTGACCGAAGCTATATAGTGCTAAAGTAAACCTTTCTACAGTAAATGTTTAACTTTGTAGTCGTTTTGCTAAAGGCAAACAAGTTCCTTCATTAACTATCCTTTTAAAGAGTGCTAGGAACACTATTATTGCTTCAATAAAATTTGACTAGCATACAGTATTAGCAGTTTTAATTAAGGGTACAAAATGAAGCTTTATTTCATCAAAATTTCACAATATGCAAACAAAAAAATGCATTTTGTTACTATATACCTGTTGGGGGTCCAGCCTGAGCATTTGCGACAGATATAAGAAATTGTAGCAAAGAGAACAAAAGAAGAAAAAATCTGAAAAATAGTAATTTTAACCTAATACAAAACACCTATAAAATCGTTAAAATAATGTCCCCAACAGGCTGTTTTGCCGTTAAGCTCTTCAGGGGGATGACAGCAAATCTAAACAGTATACTTTGTGTAAAATATTAATAATACAAAAATATAAAAGATCATACAAGTAAATACAAAATATTCCGCTGCCCAGCAAAATTGACCAAACACCCACCATAATGAGATGGAAAAGGTTAAAATCAAATATTTCATGAAAAATATTCCGTTGCCAAGCAAAAAAGAAACTGTTTAAAAAGTTTATATTTGCTGTCACCCCTCTTAGGAGCCTAACGGCGAAACAGCCTGTTGGGGCATTTTTTAAACAATTTTAAAAATGTTTGTTTTTATTAATTATTGTTAACAGGCTCTGACCTAGCGTCATAAAGCACTTTGTTTGGTTCGCTGCAAAAACACTTTGTAATTTTAACCTATATACTGTAGTAAATTCAAACCTCAGAAGCATATCGAAAAAAGTTTGAGCGCAACACAAAAAAGCGAACTTTTAGCTCCATCCAATTTTGAACAAAACCGTAAAGCGTAATGATGATAACGTCATTGCTGGACAAAAGAACGAGCGATTTATTTTATCATAAAATAACAAAACACATTAAACAATAACACAAACACCTAAATAGGATCAAAATCATTAAGGCCTGGGATGTTGCAAAACGACCTTGCGATCATTTAGTCAAGCAACCACCCAAAATTTTGTTACTGGCGTTTAAAAGCGTTACAGCCTAAAGTAAACAGTAGATAAAAAAAAAAAGTTTAAAGGAATAAGTTCAATCAGGCAAAATTGGTTTTAGATTGCGATATTGCCAGCAAAAGGTTATTGGGTTCTTGTTCGATTCTCAAACTGGTCTTGGGTTGTTATGTCCCCTGGAAAGACATTTTATACAGTAAACGCCTTAATTTTTAATGGAGGGAGTGAAACAGTCTTCCGTTGTATAGAAACCAAGTCCGACAAAAGACCTGCTCGCAAACAGGACCAAAAAAGGTGCTGAGCGTTGGTAAGATAAGACAAACGTAGAGAGATAGTTTTTACGCAACAGTGAATGATTTTGACCCTATTTTACACGAAGTATTTGACCAACAAATTTTACGTGGAGGTAGGCGGGCCAAAAATACCCCTCTTATCTAACCCCTAAACGAAAAGTCATGAGAACACCAAATTTTGAAATGCGGGTTGGTGTTCACCAAAAGTTTTTAGAAAAATTGGTTTTGAGTAGATGACGTCATCACTGTTACGTTACGGTCGTATTTGCAAAAAAATGACTTTTTTGCCAAGACGTCACAGGCGGTTCAAATTTTGTACATAGGTTTGTTTTTTGATACTGAATCATAAAATGTCTAAGTCGAGTTAGTTATTACGCAAAAACATCTTATCACGTCATTTAAGTTGAGAATATTGGCCAAAAAATGCTCAAAATTTGGAAAATGACTTCGAAGAACCTCAAAAGTCAGAAAACTGTCTGTTACCTTGGCAACTTCAAGAGTTATTTGTAATAAATTTTGACTCAAAGTCAAGTTCATTTGAAATCAAAATCTTATTTTTGAAGACATTTATTCTCAAAAAAATAAGAGAGAGGGAAAAATACCCCCTCTCCTTGTAAAATAGGGTAAAACGAATGCAAGTTCTTCTGCATGCATGGGCTCATTATAAAAACATTCAATGCATAATTAGCCGGTATACTTCATTTAGATGACAAACTAACATGCTATGCCAGCCGATCAAATTAGTTTCAATGACTCAATATCTGTCACTTCACGATTCCAACGAGGTTAAGAAGACCTCTAATATGAATCATAAAAATTGCTTCAACAAAGGAAGAAAGTATTTTCCATGGCTCAAATGCTTGTTTTTTTTTTGCTGCTACTACTAAAATAGAACCTTTTTGAATACTCAATTTTGCAGCGTTGTGAATATTAATTGGAATCATAAGCTATTTAAAACAAAATATCGATATTAATTAAAAGTTTTGTTTGTGACAATATTCATTCACTACAACCTCAATCTCAATTTTACTCTCGTATTATAGCTGAAACTTGAGTATCGATTTTGGGTATTAAATGCAATTTTTGATGTTTTTTTTGGACTCAATTCATGTTTTATGGCAATGATGGGCTAAGATCTGACTTTACTCTGTTAACGTTTTGATAAAACTGTACTAAACGGACGCATGCTGATATCTTGATTTTTTAATTGTGATTTTGTGAAGTTATTTGTACCAGAACGAAAAATCTGATTGCTTTGACTGATCCTGCCGATTCGGGTAGTTTACTATAGCTGAAATCAAAACATAATTTTTGAAATTTTTTTCTTTTATTTTTGGGCTACGGTTGCAAAGATATTAATAAATACAAAGAGATTTCTCCAAAAAAAGTTTTTGGTTACCCTGAATTTGCTTTCCCGATTCAAATTTCCAGAAAATGTGGGAGAATTTTCCAATTTTGGATTGGTCACGTTAACTGACTGGAAGGATTGATATTATTCAGTCTTTCTTTTTCCTGAAAGTTCACGCTGGAAGAATAGATTCAGGGTTTCTTTCCCCAAACTTTTTAGTGAAATATTT
This sequence comes from Trididemnum nubilum, assembly GCA_963965965.1. Classification (NCBI taxonomy): domain Eukaryota; kingdom Metazoa; phylum Chordata; class Ascidiacea; order Aplousobranchia; family Didemnidae; genus Trididemnum; species Trididemnum nubilum. The sequence goes on from CAWYPQ010000396.1 coordinate 7,893, forward strand.
TTTTATAGATGTTGAATGTCTTTGCAACCGCAGCCCCAAAATTAGAATAAAAAATTTTAAAAATCATGTTTTCGATTTTTGCTATTGTAAACTACCAGGTTTGGCTGGATGCTTCACACTCATTAAAAAAACCATAGAAAACTTATGATCGAAAAAATTTTCAATGATGTTCAATGGTGATTTGTACTTTCTTTTAGCAATGAATGACGTTTCAGAGAAAACGTGATGAAAAACATGTTGCCGCAGCAGCAAATTGTTCGGGCCGGGAGGAAAATAGCAATCAACATGGCTGAAGGTTAGGGGGTAATGAAAGCTAGCACTAAATACCATGATTTCGGTATAATTTTACAAACAAATATGACGTCAAATTTTTTTAAAAATTGGAAATGAGAACACAATGTGATAACGCTCTTTAACAAAAATGAGTAAAAATGACGTTAAAATAGAACTTATACAATAGCATTATACTACTATTACTTACTTTGCAGCAAACATCTTCAATTTTATGTTTTCATGAAGAATCTACCGTATTTGGTGTTGCTTTTGTCAAAGACCAACAATTTTCCTACACTTCGATCAAGACCAAAATCACTTTCGCTGTTTGATGTGTATTTCGAGTTAGCAGACTAAAAAAATATTTTCAGGCTATTAATAAAAGCAAGATGTAAAATGATGGTCGTGTTTGATTAAGAGCTAATTTCCTAACTTAAGTTATTTAAAATAATCGCATCACTAACTCGATGATAAACTTTTGTGTAGATACCGGTACTGAAGCTGATTAATTTCTTGTTATTTTTATAGGGTTAAGGTTAGGACTGCGCTTCATACTGCATACTTTAAATCACATCCTAAGTCAATCCAACTAATAACGGTTTAATCAGAGTTGTAAGTGGGTGATTAGTTCAGGCTCGAACCCGTCCCGAACCCGAAAATATAAGCCCGAACCCGGCCCGGACCCGAAAACTAATTTAAAGCTCAAATCACGCCCAAAAAAAACGAAAGTTAAGTTAGGTCTGAAAAATTCAGCAATTTTGCAAAGTTTTTTTGATTATATTTTCGTGCGTCTAAGACAAAAAGTACGTCTCAGGCCCGAATTAAGCCCGAAATTTTTGTCAACTTTAGGCACGAACCCAGCTCGAACCCTAACCCGACCCGAAAAGCCCGGCCCGACTTACAACTCTGGTTTTAATTGTGCTAAACTTTCTAAGGCTAAAAGTTACTTCGGAGAGGTTTCTTAATTTTCAAAAAAATTGGCTAAGCGTTTATTTTTGTTACTATTCACTTGAAAACTCAAAATTAGCTGCACTTTTTCATTTTATAGATTAAACTTCGTTTGTTGAACAAATACAAAGTGGACAATACACGCAAATTTTATGTAATTAAGTCTGCATTTGCACCCTTTCGTACAATTTCGCGACAAGTGTTTTCCTTTTTTTTAAATTTAATTCAACCTGCAAAATCTGAGAATTCCGATAAATTGTCCTTTTACGCTAAAAGCCCAAACATGAAGCGAAATGTCATTATTCATTTAAACGAAAGATATGACCTAAAAACGTTACACGATAACGTGCCGAATATAGGCTGTTTATAGAACTCTATACAGAAGATTTTACTAGGAATTAGCCATAGAATAACTTCCTGTAAGTTTGCAAAAGAAAAAAAAAAAGAAATTAAATCATCGGCTATTTTACAACGCACTCACTTTCTAGCTGCCAAATACTTTAAATTTCGGAAATTAATCCCTAATCGTGCGCATAATACAACAAATCTCAGACAAATTTTCTTAATGTGCTTATTTCATTCCCATTAACTGAGGCAGTTTTTGCTGGAATTTATATCAATGACACATTCGTTAATTACGTTAATGCTTGTAAATCGTTTTGGTAATTTCATGACGATATAACTTGCAACGCTTCATTAAAATCAAAAACACCGGTAGGTTATGTTTAGTAAACTTTGCTTCTCACTACTAGCTCGTTAACTTTTCGAATCATCACATTGGTCAATTGCTATGGTTTAAGAGAAGCAAAAGAAATTTATAAAAATTTAAGTTTTTTTGCTGCAAGGTCTCTTTCAATTAGCTTAATGAGATTGCAAATAAAAAATTATTGCAAATGAACTCATTTTGCATAAGTCTTTGAACTTATTTAACTTGGAAAAAACATGTTTTCTAGATTTTCAGCTTCAACTTGCTTTGATATGATATGAAACATATAAATGGCTGGTTTAAAAAAAAATTTAAAGCGAAAACTTAAATTTGTTATAAATTGATAGTATTATTTCATGACGATTGCTTAATGATACTGTAAAAGCCAAAAACGTTAAGCTATTTTCGAATATTCTTGTATGGCAGTACTTGCTTTTGTGGTAATCAAAGTGCTATCTTTGCTGAAGAAAAAAATTTAACAGCTTACTTATTTGGTTTTAATGTATGAGCTTCGCTACTGCTCTCAACTAATCTAGGACTACATATAAACTGCAATACTCAGAAATTGGTACTTTTGTCATAATTTTCTTGGGCTGCTTGTAACCGCCCTGGAAAACACAGTATCGTGGTTTTTTGCACTTAAATTGCTGCCTTGATCAAAGAAAAAAGTAAAAATAACGTATTAGCGTTAAATTTGAATCATTTATATTTGTTTTATTTTCATTCCTTGCTTGCGGCGTTAAAATATCTGTTATTCATACGTATACAGTATACTGTACGAAATAATGAATAAAACATTTGTTGTAACTTTATGATTTCAGAACAATAATATTTTCCATGAAAGATGATATAACATCAATCAAGCAAGTATTATTTTGTTAATCAAAATAACAACCCAAGATAATCGAACTGATTAGTTACAGATAATATTGTGTTTTGTTCGTAAGAATATATGCTCAAGTTTGACTCATGCAAATCAATCACTCAAAAGAATAAATGCGTTTCAATTGCGTATGATTGTGCAGAAGAATGTTGAAAATTTCGTACAAATAGCGTGTAATGGCTGGTTTGGGTTGGGGATTTGGAAAGGAAAACGAAAAGAGCAGAATATGGTGTCAAATAATTTGGGTTGGTGATTTGGCAAAGTAGAGACATGAGAGTACTGGCTAGTATTTTCATCATTTGATTACAGAGGGCATGGTGAAATAGATAAACGTTGTAAAGGAAGACAAAGAAGAACAAAGGGAGATTATGTGAAACAATGGTCGGATTTTTCCGTCATGCAAAAACCCAAAAGAAAGACTATAGACAGAGACATGTGGAGGCAATAAATTATTGATAGCCAACTTCCGGCTCAGAGACGGCACTTACGTGATGATTTGATTATATGGACAGTTTATTTTCCAAGTTTCCTTGGCCAGAAGACACCAAAGGGTCCTTTAGGTCTTCGAGTCAAGCTGCCAACTGCTGGTGATGATTGTTAATACATATTTTTTGCATGCAGGGCTGCGAACTCAATCGATTTTTATTCAAGTTCAAGTTCAACCTATTTTAACGAGTCCGAGTTCACTTTGAGTTCTCTTGTTAAATTTTTTCGAGTTCCAGTTCAAATTCGGTAAAAATATCAAATTTTTTTAGATCGAGTTTAGGCTAAAAAAATACTAAGTCTACTTTTCGATTTAATCGCCCTCTTTTTGTGTACTGTACAATGTACATGCTGTTTTTCTAGGCCACCACGGCATAAACAAATGAAGGACAATTTCAATTCGCTCTGCATAATTAAGAAAAAATATTTCTTTCCGACAATTTTTTTAACTTTAAACTTGTTTTTGATGAACTACTCGAACTCGATCAGTTTTATTGGAATTCAAATTCGAGTTCAGAAAAATTATTTTCTCGAGTTCAAGTTCGAGTTCGCAGCCCTGTTGTACGTGCAAGGAACAATTATTCAGTAGTATGATTCGATCATGACATGGTCCGGTACTACTTGCTGGCGTAGGGCAGGGGTAAGCAAGCATAAGCTTCAAATTTCAAGGTTGGAAGTCCAATTCCTTTGAGGGTTAAAATTTCGTAAGTGAATACAGTATAAATAACTGGATACATTTGCCTTGTATTCTTTCAGAACAAAAACAAAAACACTGAAAATCAATCTTTTGGTTGCTGCTACGCCATTGCTTGAAAAACGGCTGCCTTTGAATCAAGTATTGTCAGTCAATTGATTTCTTTTGTTTCAGGCTCAGCATAGTCGTGTTTTATTAATTTGCTTTCCTAAAAATTGTGTTATTCATATTTAATAAAATGATTAATGCTCACTTGAAAATTAATTTGGTAGCACTGAGTAAAAAACTTTAAAAAAACGCAACATTTCTGTAATAAATTGAGAAGTGTGCGTTTCTTTTTGTTTTCTTTTTCATGAAATGTCCGCTGAATTAACGCAGTGACGAACTAAGGAAAACCAGATTATAACATCGTGACCAAATATTTCAGGATCAAGATTTCGACAAGTGTAATTGCGTCACCATACAGTATTCCCCATCTACGTGGCAACATTTTGGTAACACGAGCTCGTACTCTTCAGCACTTAAATTTGGTTCAGACTGGATTACAAATTTCAAAATACAGTGAACTTTTGATCAACTGCGCTTCAAGAATTTTGTAGTCATTGATCGAGTGGTAACACGTTCATCTGTAGAACGAAAGGTCTGAGGTTCAAAACTGAGGAGGGTTAAATCGGACAAAGTGTTGCCATTGCGGCTTGTAATTCGAAAGCAGCTGTGCTGCCTTGGTGAAATGACCTAAAGATCGTTACTCGCGTCGGCATACTATACCAGCGAGGAACTTATTGTGTAATGAAATTTTGAATTAATTTTTTCGGGTGTGTTTTGTTAATTAAGCATTACTTTTTGAATTACTGCAGCCTCTCTTACAAAATAGGCTTTATTTTTTCTGTTCTTCAGTGCCTATATATGTCAATGCACCACCTATGAATATTTTCCTGTACAACAAAAGAATTTTACGAATTTTTTGCGGTTATGCTTTTGGCAACCAAAAGTTTTAATCAGGTAAAGGACCTCTTTGTTTACGTTTGTTCATATTTTTTAAGTTTGTGGTGATTCATTTGCATTGCCGATAATTGGTCGAGTGGATAGGGCGTCTGCTACTGAAACACAGACTCAGATTCCAAATCCGGTTGTGTCAAAACTATGAAAATTGATATTCACAGCTTTTTAGATTGACATTTTTCAGCAGTAATAAAGGACAGCGTGAAGCGAGTCAAGTCTAGCTTCGATTCAAGCTGGCACCTGCTCAACTAAGCATTGCGATCTTGTAAAGTTTCTTGATTTATCCAAGCAGACAAAGCTTTACAAGTTAAACAGGTGTAAAACTCAATAGGTTAAATGTCAATCCTATAGGTAAGCTTAAGTTACGTACTTGGTATTCCCATATAAAATTAGTTACAGGACATGTTGCTGCATAATATATATGTTTAGGCCTAAACAACACGGTAAGAATACCCCCCCAAAAAAGTAGAAATAAAATCATAATCCAGTATACCCGCGACTAGCTCAGCTATTCAAATTTTGTGACAAGATTGAGATAGCATTATTTAAGTTTTATTAAACAATTTAGCTGTGCAAAATTAGTTTCAATAAAGGATAAATAGTGTTGTACGTGCACGAAAACAATAACACCTTTTCGACTATCGCATTGTTATATTCTACAAAAGTAATTAAAATTGCTTAAATCATATTATTGGCTTTAACTAATCTAACAGTAATTATCGAAAAACACCCCAAACACAATTTACATTTTTTTATTTGATTTAAAATGTATTGTGGATGAAAAAGCCAGAACATTTGCTAGAAATATTCAATTTATTTTTAATGAAATTATCAACCACCAAAAAATATAGAGTAACCTGTTATATATGTCTACAGTCTACATTGACTGATGCTCAGCATTACTGCAACGTTAATCCACAATGAAGTACAAAATGCGAAGCTTACAGTGCAATCGACGAAGTGAAACTATGCATTTAGCTTATAGGGAATAAAAAATTAATTCAGTTTGTTTAGGTAATCTTGAATTTACAGAACAAGTTCATTTTTAAAGATTAAAGTGTTAGAGAGATCCAGTATTTTCGGCTTCGAAAACAGCAATTGCAATTTCATGAAGCCCCAAATCAGACTCAAATTCATGTCTGTTGAAATTGGATCGACTGCTTATCGTTGGTCGCGAAAGTAGATTTTTCTGTGGTTGCTGGAATAAAAGAAATTGGTAGCGATGTGGTCCACTTCTTGCGGGCGGTGTGGGGGGAGCAAAACCTAAAATTCAGTAATCTTAGACAAAAGCATTATGGAAATGTTTTCACCATAATCTAAAAATGTTTCAGTTTTTATTTTGGTATCGTTCCTGCAAATTTATAAACGGGTCGACTAGTATACAAACCCGAACCCGGCCCGAACCCGAAAAATGATTAGAAGCCAAAACCAGGCTAGAAAAAGCCCGAAAGTTAGGTTATGTTTTAAAAAATGTGCACGGTAATTGCTCGTATGCGGTAAAAATAAAACTACTTACTGCTAATCAATTGTGAGGCAAAAATAATTGTGAAATACTAATCGCAGGATGCTTACACAAAGTTGTCATTCAGGAGTGCAAAATATTTTAATTATGCTTTTGTAGCAACTAAAAGGCTAAAACACAAGGCATCCAAGTCCGTATGTGAAGCCCGAATTAAGCCCGAAATTTTGTCAATCTCAAGCCCTAACCCAAACCCAAAAACCCAGGCCGACGTACAACTCTGCGTCACGTTATGCTACGCAATATTATGCAACGGGTATGTTATGTAATATACACATTACACAGTCAAGACTTATATAATATATTCATTTATTGCTTCGCGCGATCGATAATACAATAAACATATCGCACAATAAGCCGTACAATCAGGCAAGGATCGAAGCACTGAAAGAACCCGAAAGGTTTTTAATCAAGGTGCTCCCTGACTAAATTCGTTCAAACATTGCAAAGAAAAAACAACCAGAAAGCAAGCACAGCAATACAGAGGGAAAAATAATAATAATAATAATATAAAAAAAACGAACAAACAAACAGCGGACAAAAAGCAAAAAGCGGACAGGAAACGAGTGACAGCCCTTATTTAAGTATAGACACCCTTTTGAGCTGCCAATAATTTATCGTTTCGTGTTTCCTTAAAAAGCACTTATTAGCCATTTTCCTACACCTCTTGCTTTTGTTTGCAATTTGCAGGTGGTCTAATGTTGACAAAAGACAACAATCTGTAGTTGTACTTACCATAGCACAAGTATATGTTACATATAAAAATTAAAATCTCTACAAACCGTTTCATCTGTAATCGGGATCACTAAGGGTTTTCAAAAAGAATAAGGTCTTTATGTTGGGGTAGGATATTGTAACTGCATTTTTATTCTTCGAGCAGTTTTTGGCGAACAAATAGCGATCAGAATGTTTTTGATTTAACGTTAAATTGCCACCTGCCCCTCAGAATCAAAAGCGATGGAGGCTTTACGTCTTTTCTTTTTACTGTTGAACATCAAGCAGGAAAGCTATGAATATTAATTTTTATAGTCTTAGGTTTAACCCAACTGGGAATATAGAACCCGAGTCTATACTGTTTCAGCATACCAGAAGCTCCATCAATTTGATCATTATTATGATGTACTTACCTTTTATCAGCAAGATAGGTATATCGACCACGGTAAAAGTATACTGTACCGTGTACAGTATAGGTTGTGATTTTTTTTGTCTGCAAATGCCTGATGTTGGAAGTGACAAACTTTTGCATGTTAATGACGAATATCACTTTCTTTTTGGTTAACTTTACAAAAACCTGGCGCACCAATCCCCCGAAAAAATCTTATGAGTCACTGAAAAATCATATTTAAATTACCCATTAAAACTAAATGAAAATAGCTACGTACAGCACGTATAACTGAGTCAATAATTTAGTGACACTCCCAATCATACGAATTTAATTTGTTAGTGAAGAGAAGTAGCACGTTTGTGGTGGCTTCAAAAACTATATACCCCCAAATATTTGTAATGTTTGACAATTAAAAAAAAATTTTCCATGATACTGATTTCTCTTTTGGCTACTACGTTTGATCGTACTATCTATCTCAACCGCTGATTGAACATCAATGCAATGAGTCTGAATGTCAGTGTTTTTGGGCATGCTATGAAAAGTTTGGGCAAGTAAAAGAAGAGCTTGGTTAATGGTTAGAATATCAATTTTAACTTCATTTAGTAATAGTGATAGCTGAATCAAGCTTCTGTTCTCACAGTTACGGTTTATAGGAGATGATTTTGTACTGACTTGTTTTGAACTAGCTAGAAAATTTCGCTTTTGCTTAAAAAGTTTTTTCAAGGTGCTGTGCTGGCTGTCCCATACTGGCAACAATTCAAGGTTCGAAAAGATTAAACACTTGCAAGCCAAAATTTTTCAGAGGACATCCACCAAAATGTATAAATTAGCCACAAAAGCTTTTTTTAACGACTATAGCTGTGAGCTAATACAGTATGTTTGACTGCTTCGAGCTTTGTCGCAGGTTAGATCATTGCAAGTGTTGTAAACAACTTTTCATAATTTTTTGCTTTTTTTTGGCCTTGTTATTTCATGTTGTTAAAAACTCCAAATTTAGTTCGTTTGTTTTTCGGTCATTGACCTAAGCTTTTAGTGAATGACCAAAAAAAATTTAACCCTTTTTTGTCTCAATGACCAAAAAAAAAAACTTGAAAAAGTCAGCTTATTTTTGAATACAATCCCGAAAATTGCCTTCTTGCAATATCAAAAATAATCTCAAGGTTTTTGAAATAACAAAACATTTACAAAATTGGACATTAATTTGATCTAAAAGTCTGAGTGAAAAATAAACCCAACACTCCGATATTTGCCAGCGATCTACTTTTCCATTGGCATTCTGTACAAATTTTTAATGCACTCTTATCAAGGAGATTTCTTTGCTTACCGTCATCTTTTAAAGTTTGTACATTTAATTGGCGCTTCAATCTATCACAGCTTTCAGCTTTTTTATACAGCAATTATTGCGTAATTTTTTACGGCGCTTATGCTCAGAACAAATTTGATGTACAAATCGCACCTTACTAACGTAATAAATATATACCCGTCCCAAAAATCAAACCAAAAATTGTAACAGCTAACATTCAGCCGTATTTTGTGGATCTCGTTCACAACTATAGTTTTACTTTACCGTTGTATCATTTTCTACTAAATATAATGCTGAAAGAGCTATATCACTAATAAACTTTTGGCTATTAATACATAAATTATAGACCCAACAGGCTTATCTAAATGTTGAATTTTTTGAATATTTTTTGTGCTGTTTGTTTTTCATTATAATTGCAAGAAAAACTTTTGCTAACACAAAAATTTTACCTCAGCTTCATTGGTAATATTATAATTAAGTCTCCACTATTTTTTAAAGTTTTGTCGTGATGCTATGTTCTATAATATTAACCAGGGCCGTAGACAGACCCAACATTATCAGGTGAGGCACACGAATTACAGTCGAAAAGTTGGTCAACACTAAACGAAAAAAGATTTCGCTTGGAACTAGCGAGACAAAATCTCGGGGCAAAAGAAACGTCGTTCGAGCGTGCTTATTTTGTGTGTGTATTTGCCAGGCGCAACCATATTAGCTTTTGCTTTTTAAAACGACTTTAGCTCACTCTCAACCCTTCTGGTTACGGTCCCTCTTGTAATTGTGAAAGGCTTTAAAAATCAAGCGGTAAAATTGCTTGAAACATCGTGATTGACATGTTAAAATATGCTAAAAATCTGGAAATTTTCAAAGTATTTGTGTGCGCCAGCTTTTTTTCGTTTCAGAATGAAATATTAGGGTAGAAATAGTTAGTATTTAAAAGTTCATTGATTGCAAACCCAGGAAGTTAATTTCATTCTAGAAGTGGAAAAATTCATAACCCTAGTGTAACAGTGTACACGATTATACGCAATCAGTACCGGTTCAGTATTTAGCATAGCCTTTTATAAGATTAGTTTATTAATTGCTTAGGATTCATTCAAAGTTATGATTGCTATTTCAGATGTATCTGAAGACGCCTTGTAATGCCGAAAACTTTGGTTTAGGAATTTTCTTTTAGTTGTGAATAATGTAAATACTAATAACAAGCTTAAAAATGGAGCAGAACTTATATGGTTGCAGTATATTGCTGTTGTTTGGTAAAAAAAGTCGACCTCTGCCGAAATTACATTAGCCTATGTATTGTCAAATATTACAATTTTTATGATTTAATCATTCGCATAAAATAAACCAGGCACATTTTGTCTGGCCTATAATAATAACCGCAAGCGAAGGTACAAAGCAACTATTGACGGTTTTGCAGTAATTGGATGCCTTTTGCCAGCTTGGGCCATCACTTTGCTGACTCAAATAGAAAATAATGCGATGTTTTACTTTTACCCACAAACACAGAATTACCAATTCAGGAATCAAACTGGCAGTCATCTTTTTGCGATCACTAAACCGACATTCTGTCGTCAGAGCTATTTCGTCACTTGTTCGCAATAACATCATGGGAGTGACTACATCACTGGAAATTTTTAAGTTGAAGAGAGTAAAATGACAATAGGAATATTCATCTGCACATTTTTCATGTGCTTTATACGGGTGAATACTAATTGAGTTTGAGTTAAAGGTTGGATTGGAGTTCAATTTGAGTTTATTTCTAGAGTAAGAATTATTTGAGTTTGGGTTAGATTTGAGTCAGGATCAATAACAAATTAGACATAAATTTGGGTAAAATTAAGCCTTCCTAGCATTACATGTATTTTATCATTTTGTTTCTTAACTTACTCATAAAAATATTGTTTTCAATACTTTTATTTTTCCGGTTAAAATCTATTCCTTTTACCAAATCTTCCCCTTTGACGTTCATCAAACCCATATGTAGCCAATCTGCCGTAATGGGATTACTGCGAGAAGGCGCATCCGGATCCAGCATAAGGAGAGTGTAAAGAGTCTAAATTGAACATTATCAAATATACAACACAAATATACAACACAAACATACAACATTAAGGAAAAGTAATGTTGTATCATAATGATTGACCTGTTTTAGTCACGACTCAAATAGCTAAAAAGCGTAAACACCAGCAAAAATTATCGAGCAATCATTAAACAATTAATTTCTGAAGCAATTGTAATTACGTAGTTGTGATGGATAATCTGCTAGTCAGTAAAACAAATTTTTTTTGCAATCAAACAATCAATTTCTGAAGCAATTGTAATTATGTGTTTTGATGCGCAGTAAACACTACAGGTATTTGTTCATTGAAAATCTGCCAGTCACTAAAACCAATTTTTTTATGCAATTCTACCAAATTGCAGCAGTGGGCTAGACTCAACTCCCAAATTTACATCCAATTTCTGAAACAACCGCGTATTTTATGAGTAAAAATTTTTACTGTATTTCTCATAGGAAAATACAGAATTCCAATCTTGTTTGCAACTTGTTGCAACCTGCAAGTCCAGTTAGATATATGCCTTTACACTTTTATTCGAAAAAATTACCAAAACCTATCTGCTCTAATTGCAATTACATGATTATTTGGCAGGTTTCCATGGGCAGGAGAATGCAAAGGAATCTTGCGATCTTCGAGTCAAGTTACCACCTGCTACCACACACTGTGGATGTTTTACACTGTCTCTATTTAATTGCTGAATGTCAAACAGGGAAGCTGTGAATACCAATTTTTTTGTCTTTAGTTTGACCCGACCGAGAATCGAACCTGAGTTTACCATTTCGGTAGCAGACACCATCCACTCGACTACTGATCGGCTAACAATAAAATACGAGCTGTAATCAGAAGCAAGCTTTCTATGATTTTACGTAGCAATATGCGGAACCATTGAGAGAAATTCTGAGTCCGGAAACAAATCCAAAACAAGTAAGAGTACTTCTCTACCGATCAGCTCTTCTGCCCTTTTCACTTGAAGTGAAAACCAACAAAATTGGGCTTGTTTTTTTCTCGAAATTAAAATGAAAGACCAAAAAGAAAAAAAGACTTTTCTCAAATTAAAGTTAAACCAGTTTTCTTCCAAACTCAAGATATGCTTATGTTTCTTCAAATTTCACGATTTCTTCTGATCAAGCTTTAATCTGCACGAGTTTTCCAAAAATTTTGGGCTGGGTACTGCACCCCAACTTGCTCCTCTCTCAAAAGACCTGACAACGGTTGAGGTGGCGCAATGCGGACTATTTTTTTTTATTTATAGGTATTGCACTGCTGAAAAATGAATTTATATATTAAATGCACTACGTTATATGCAAACAATGAATTGAATATCTGCACTTTGTAGCACTGTATTTCACTTACATTGCATTTCGCTCGATTGTAGGTCACCTTTGGTTTGATACCAGTCTGAAATAGAGAAAGGGGAAACTGGTGGGTAGTTTTATCACCAGAACAAATTGTTGTTTCACCAAAGCTGACAAGTAGGTCACATTGCTCTTCCAAGGACACAGCTTGGTCAGAAAACGCAAAATGACTCAGCTGGAGGAACATACACAAAACTACAAATATAAAATGCTTTTCCATGTCTTACATGAGGCTGTTTCAATCTTTCTTTTTAATTTTTTTTATACAGTATTTCTGCAAAAAAAATGCTAATAATTTTGATATTAAATTGTGAAACTATGACGATGATGATAAAAAAAACAGTATATTGTAGTATAAGAACCCAGCTATTTCGCATTTTTATATTCCAAAGTACCACAAACGAAAAATTTATACATCTAATTGGAACAACCGACGCTCGAGTCGGGTGTTCCTTTGTTTTTCACTCGGCCATTTTCCAACTGACGCGTGCGAAATTTTAGACTTTTGCTTATAACTCGAGAACGGTTCGGTCTAGCTACATGAAATTTTGACAGAAGTTTGAGATTAATGATTTATATGTTTGTACCAAATTTCTAGGCAATAGATCACGTGACTTTGGTTTTAGAACCCAAAAATCGGCCCGCAAGTTTGGCGTAAAAAAGCGGTCTCAGTCAAAAAAGACCAAATACATTTCTTACTTACTTACTTACTTACTTACTTACTTACTAACGTGCTTCCCCAGTGCTCTTGAGCATTTTTACTCAACCCACAAATTTCCAACTACTCTAAATTCGACAAGCATTAACCATTTCCCGCAAAAGAAAATAGTTTTCTCGGCTCTCAAGATATAAGATCAAGTGATCCATCCTTTCACGGTTTTGCTTATTTGACTAATGAGTATCCCAGTCAAAGCTCGGCTCTTGAATCAACATTTTGAAAGGAACGGATCATGTTTGGTTAGAGAGTTGCTTCTACCACATTAAGAGACTAGATTTCTCCAGCTCTAAGAGCAACTACGAATGCGGCAGAGCGTCTGCAGTCCTTAGAGAGCTAGTAACGATAGATGTACTAATTATTTATAGTGCTCAGAGCTGCTATGAATGTCGAACAGGTGTCTCCTGATCTTATCGCTTCAACAACCACCTCAAACTCCACAACTTTTTAAATCTCTACAAAATTACAAAAAAACCCAAAAAGCCACAAAACAGCTGAAAAATGATAATTAGATTAGGGTTTTGTACAGTACAATAAAGCAAATGATTTTTGTGCAGCACTGCGATTTTAACTGCAAAAATAATATCGCATTAGGGTAGAGAATTTCAAAACCTAACACAACTACAATGAGACACTTCACTTTTAAATATCAATCACATTGCAGTGTTCTGAAGATATTGTTTAGATGTCACAAAAAATGACTCATATTTTATTGATTTTGACAATTTCAAGTGGTTACAACAACCATACTTCTCACAAGATCCGGTATTGAACTTGATTTGCCTATTCAGTTCCTCACCTCTTCAAACAAAGTCAATCAATATAAAACAGCTGATTTTTTGCTGCCTAGGTTTTAGCTCGATAATAAACAATAACATGCTTGACAAAGATAACGATCAACTAAACGTAAGAAAAGGAAAAGTTTGAAATTTTGAACGATGGTGTTGCTGTACATACCCCCCTCCAAAAAGCAATATTTTGGAGTGCATTTTGTTGATTTAAATGTTCAAGAGTATTTACTTTAAAGTGTCACTGTGTATTCAACTTCAAACAAACACCTAAGGCGTTACAATACTATGAAATGATACGCATGCATATGATTATAATGCATTCGTTACACAAACTTTTTCCAAATTGCAAAAACATGGATACATCAATTTGAATATTCTTCTAAGCAGAGGTCAAAATAGTTTTTATGAGCTTTGTTTAATTTGAAAATTAATAGTTTTGAGATTTTTGCTTACTTTCTGAACCAGTTAGATGAGCAGTATTTTATTCCAGCAAACTGATTTCGTAAAAGCGCAAATTAAGTTTTATGACACTTTTAAAAGTATGAAAATTAAGATGATATTGTATATCCACAACTTAGCTCCTATACCCGTCCCGCTTTAAATACGTTTACACCAGCCGACTGCTGGTAGAGGAAATGCGTACGATAAAGCCGTGATTTCAGTGTGCTGTAATTATGTACATTGTACACTGCAGCAAACGCTATAAAGTGAGGGAGAAATTAAACTAGCCTTACAAAATAGCTGAGATTGGAGGAGCTTATACCTACGGGTAAACGGTTAACCGAAATACGGTTGTACTAGTAATATAGGTTTATCAAAATTAGGCTATAATTTCAATTAAATTTTCAATTTCTTTTTTTGTAGAGTAGTGGACCGGTAATTCAAAGGCTGCAGGTTCGAAATCTGTGGGAATACAAGTTTTTTGCATTGCTTGTTTTAAGTAGTCGCCGTTCTGGTCGCTCTTCCCTAGACTTCCGCGCTGGTAGCCTTTAAGCCAGAAGCACGCAAAACGATTAAACATTAAAACTCTGGCCAGAAAACGTCAAAAACATCTTGATTGACTTATTACTAAATTTCCAATGTTGCATTTTGATTTTTACAAGTCTACTTGTATAATGTACAAATAAGCAAATTTATAAAAATATTTATATGACAAATTGTAGACCCAAAAGCAATAGACTGTTGTTCTGTGTAGCAACACCAGTCTACAACATAATCATGTTACTCCGGAATACGCAATGCACTGTAACTTATTTTAAGACTCCTCAAACAAGCTTTACTTGCCAAAGCAAATGGGAGAAAACCAGTTGGACGACCTAGAACTAGATGGACCGATTACATTGAGGATCTTGGATGGAATCGCTTGGGACTTCGCCTACGCGAAACGATGGAGGTGATGGAAGACCGCGAGGTGTGGCGGCTTAATCTTGAGCTACTGCCCCCGCAACCCTCAAGGAAAAGCGGGCAATGAAGAAAGAAGAAGAAGAAGTAGATCTTTTTTTTTTCTTAATGAAGAAAAAGATTTCACAAGTATATTGCTCATTGTGGTTCATTATGATACTTATTTTTCTTCAATTTGCCTTTGAAAGCGATTGATTATACCAGATATTACTACAATCGAAAAGGATTTTATGGTTGTGGCACATATTGCAGAATACCGGAACTATTCGTAAAATAATCAAAGCTTATAGCTCTTTTGTGCCACCTTTCTTTCGAAAAAAAACTCAAAATATAAAAAAATGTTTCAGAGGCAATTAATGCGAATTATAAATTTAACGTTGTACTGTAAGATGTTATCAGAGCTTTCAAATTGTAGAAACAAGAAATATTTTGGGCATCACATTACGGTACTGCAAAAAAGAGTTTAGTACTTTTTAAATTTTATAGGATGAATTAGTTGAGCGATAATGCGTTCGTCTCTGGAGCTAGAGGTATACAGTTCAAATCTTGGTCCGGTACAATCGGACACAGTGTTGCCAACGACAAGAATAATGAAACATTTGATTTGTTTGGTTTGAATTGATTGTAAATGAAGGCTATAGCAATAGTTTCAAACTAGGAAACGACTGTGATTGTTGTTTTTTTGTTATTATTTCTTATGATTAATTTTGACGTTCTCTATATAACTTTTGCAAGAAGTTTGTAGATTTTGTTCTGAATTCTAACTCGTTTGCAAAAGCTATCTAAATACATTTATTTTTCGACATTACTTCATGGACTATTTTGTACTAATGTAGCCAGAAACGATATTGTTTAAGCCAATGCGACGGCAAACAGATAAACATACAAAAATTTGCATGACGCTTTTGATGATTTTAATTTTCGCCACTACCCAAAAAATATACAGGTATAACATATAGTAACTCAATGAAACTGAATAACAAAATCAAAAATCAATATGACCGGCCAGTTGGTCGAGCGGTAACACGTTTGTCTCTGGAGCGGGAGGTCAGAGGTTCAAATCTCTGGCGGTTCAAATCGGACACAGCATTGCCAGTGGCTCGCCTCTTTTTCGAAAGGAACTGTGTTTCCCGGGCGCAATGACGCGGAGATGGGCCCCACCAACTTGTTACACGTTTCGGCGTATTACAGCGAGTATAATGAAAGAGTTGATTTTAATCTAAACAATCAATCTGAAAAAAATGGTTAGGTTGAATTACAGTTGTTAACAAAAAGGGAACAAAGTCTATTAGTGTAACACAAGCTGAAACTCGTACATAGTATGATTTAGCATAAAAAATTAGAACAGTAAATCAGTAAGCTTTCTAGCTACGTATTTTCAAATACTACTATGAAGCAAAGATCATGAACGCATAGCAATTTATCATATAGCAGTATAATTTGCATGTTGTTATTTGTCTAAAAACTAGCCTTCAAAACGCTACAGATAGGTGCTACGTGAGCATAATAATTGGCAAACGAAATCAACTGCTGGACGGATTACACATGCGTAACGATACTGTTGATTACATGTTCTTCAAGCACAAATTAGGGTCGCTTATCAGATCTAAAACAAGGAACTGAACTCTGCAATGTACAACACGGCGAAAACGAAGCGTAAAAAATTTTTATTACAAGTTGTGCAGCTGGTCAGTACTAATCCTTCTTTGAAGTTTTCAACCAATTACAGCATGTCTTCTAGATCATCATCCATTTCTGCACAAAAAAAAAGTGGAGAGTAAGTGTTCTGAGATAAAAATTTGAGTTTGTGTATTAAGCGATTTAGCTAAACGGCTACAAAGTTAAACATTTTAGAAAGGTTTACTTCGATGTTTGGGATTTTAAACTAGCGGTACTAACGTGTTTTGACACAGTCTGCGTCGAAATACGCTAGAAAAATCTTTACCAAAAAGCATTTCTGCGAAAAAAGTCGAAGAAAAGGTCTTCAGCCAATTTTTTCTTTGGAAATTCGCTTCAAAAACGCGGTTTTGTGGTTTAAATGTTTTTAATGTTTTTTCTCCAAAAATCTGATTTTTTTTTTTTTGAAGCGCCTTTGCTAATAGCACTAGATCATTTTTGTTAGAGGGTTGCTTCCACTACATTAAGTGGCTAGATCTTTTCTCCAACTCTTGCAGCGACAATGGATGCGGAAACGTGTCTGCAGTGCTTAAAGGGATGGCAACGACAGATATACCTGTTTTACTGTGATCAGAGCAGCTGTGGATAAACGACAGGTGTCTGCTGTGCTTGAGCACTTGTACTATTGCCAGAAATTCTGCAACTTCTCTAACTTAGCCAAAAAATTCATAAAAATAGAAGAATATACTGTGTATTAAGAGACGAACAAAGTTCAAATGATTCTCCTATTAACAAGCCCTTGACTGCTGCAGACGTTTGGGCTTTGGAGAGGTTCTCGTATACTGTACAGCTAACGTAATTGAATAATACTCTTAGTTACTTACTTAACCTACACTACTCTACTGATGATGCACGTAGCTGATTCCGAAACGTTTAAAAGTTTTACTATCCAGTTGGTAACGTGTTCGTCTCTGGTTCGGGAGGTCTGAGATTCAAATTTCGAGCAGGTCAAATCGGGCACAAAGTTGCCTACGGTTCGTCACTGCTGAACATTTCTTCGAACTGAGCTGTGTTGCGTGCAGGCGTAGTGACGTGCAGATGGGCCCCGTGCACTTGTTACACGCTTCGGCGTAATGCAGCGAGTATAATGAAAAATTTGATTTGTTTTGAAATAGCCTAAGTTTGTTTACCTACGTTATTAAATTCTTGTTACCATGTTTCATTTCGTTTAATCTCGGGATATGGAAGGTTGGTTGAGGACAGAAAATATTCTAAATTAAATCATCTTCACAAAACGCAATTTTTACCGTAACAAGTTTCTCCTTTGCATGCTCTTTCTTCAACGTCTACTCCGCTGCATCCAACCACTCCAGTAGAACCGTTTATGCAGAATCGACTCCGTCTGCTTCTACCCAGTCCACAAGCAGAAGAACATTCTCCCCAGGCACTCCATTCGCTCCATGCTGAAAATAATTAGGCTTAAAATTGAAAAATTGATGTTCAAGGGTATTTTGTATAGTTACGTGGCGTTACGCAAAAAGATTGGGAAAACTTGGTGGTAAATTACAGTTTTATTAAAAATGATAGTTTAAGTTTTATTTTTCATATTATGCTATAGATATTTATGTAGATACAACTGAAAACAAAAGAAAAGTTTCATACTTGGAATAAATTCTCGTTATTAGCGGATGATCCAAATAAAGACTAGCGTCCTTTCAAAAGGTTGGTAAAAGTTATGTTTTGGAGCAAAAGCGTAGCCAGGGGGGGAGCCCAGGAGGCCTGCCCCCCTATCCCCCCAACTGAAATGCCACCAATGACAAAAAGTCTATTGCTTCTTCAGTTTCTTCTAGCATCTTTGTTGTGGAACAGTATACGCGCACAACAGTAATTAACAATAAATAATATTGTCGACCAGGGGGCCCGTGCCCCCTCAATTCAATTTTTCAATGAATTTAAATTTATAACCCTGGAGAAATTAATAAGGGTTTTGTCCTAAAAGTTGCTACCTCAGGTCCTCATCTCACTTTTTATGAACGTAATGCAATAACCCGGGTGGGGTTTATCATATGGCACAGTGCCAGGGCCCTGCGCTCATACATAAGCGTAGCCAAGGGGGGCAGGTGCCCCCCCCCCCCCAATTGAAATAACACCAATGATAAAAATGTGACAAAAAAGTCTATGTTCTTCAGTTTCTTTCAGCAGCTTTGCGTAATACAGTACACGTGTACAACAGTAATTAATAACAATATTGACGACCAGGGGGCCCAGTCCCCCTCAACTCAACTTTGACAACCAATTTACATGTATAAACTTGGTGAAATTAGAGGTTTTTGTCCAAAACGTTGCAACGTCAGGGCCTCATCAAACGTTTTTTATGAACATAATGCAATAAGTAGAGCCGTATTTACCATATGGCATAGTGCCAGGTGCTCTGCGCTCAGATGGTAAAACATTTATTTGGTCTTCACCTATGTTTAGCAAGAAGATCTTGAGAAAATCCCCTAAGTACCAAGGGTCTACTCAATGTAAATCCGACCCGAGCTATAACATGCTGGTAAGTAGGCCTAACCATCTATTATACCATTTCTCAATAACAATTTCTACCATTTCGCTAGTTTCTAAGCGAAAAAATACTTTCAAAATAATAACTAGGGGAAATGCTCATTAAGCAAATTAGTAGGGTTGAATGGAGGAGGCCTGGACACCCTGGAAGTACATGAACTCCTATAACTGCTTATTTTCAAGGCAAAACGAAAATCTTGGAGTAGATTATTACGTAGGCTACTGCTAAAATATTGCAGGAGTCAATGTGCCGTATTTCCCCTACTTGGGGCAAATCTCTAACTAAATTTAGCACCAAAATCTAAGATCTTAAACGTGTTTTGGACTTAAATTGTAACTAAAAGAAGGATTGAACAATTTAATTTTTTAATTGACTTTCATATGTTAAAAATCTAGTTCTTTCAAATGAGTCTGAACCGTGCAAAATGTGATCGAAAAGCATTAAAATTGCTTTTTTTTTCAAAAAAAATACAAAAAATCGTCCAGCAGCTGGGAGCTTTTCCCCAGACACCTATAGCCTTTAGCGGCTGGGATACAATTGAGTGACCCAAATTTACTCGACGCGTCTCTCGCTTTAGACGTTTTTGGTCTTTAACATTGGGTTTAAGCGCTATCCCATTAGCAAAATCCTGGTTAAGTGCCAAAACCAGGCCTCACCTTTTGATCTTCTACTTTACGATATCTTTGTCCCACAAAAAGTGCCTCTTTTGAAAACTTTTGATGACGTCATTGCATGTGATTATTGGTTTGCCCCCCCCTGCCCCCAACCAAAAATTCTGGCTACGTCTATGTTTTGGAGAGCACAGTGTCAAACGCGAATAAGCATATCGCTAAGTTAAAGCAAAACTAAGTTATCATTTTCCAATAATCTCTGTCGGCCTTGTGCGTCATTGCTTGTTGCTTTGGATTTAGCTTGCTTCAATCTGGCAGCCGTTTGATTGTATTTGATTGCCTATGATTGATTCTTTAAGGCGATTTCATAGGTGAGGGGCTTCAGGTAAGACAACGGAGTCCACACGCGTTGATATAACTCACGACTTGCTGAGGTGACAAAGCATAATAGACTACAGTACTCAGCTAAATGATGTGAAATTCCACAAAGCAAATCAATTTAATTCAACGATTGGGCATTAAAATTTTTATATCAAAATATTTGTCTAATATACAGTATTGAACTGGTTCAAGTGCACAACTGTACACATAAGGATTAGCAAAAGCACAAACGTTCCAAAAGCAGTTTATTGTACTGTACTTACTCGGGCTAACGCAGGATTCTTGGCGGAATTCTTGTCCGGTATGAGTTGTGATCCATTCTTCATACTTTATGACATTCGTATAGGCGGTGTACTCCTCCAAGCCACGGATGTTTGAAGAAACTCCAGCCAAATACCAATCGCAATTGTTGCATCGCTGGCAGACAAGAGGACCACCGGGATTTCCTGCCAAAAAATGTTCTGCACTGTAAAAATACATTGAGCTTGTATGTCGCCAAGACATTAAACTATCCAGCTGCCATATAGCTGCAAGCTATATCAAATTATAAAGAAGGTGTAAAACCATTAGTGCCTTTTAATATGCTTTTTACATGGTAAAGATTGGATGTAACACATTTGCATTACTGTAATTTGTACTGCTAAGTTTAAAGAAAAATTTATTACCATTAATGTTTAACAATATTGTTTTAATTTTATTGTATGTCCTATTATTCACGGCCAATTCTAAGAATTACTTTGTATTTATAACATAATCAAAATAATGTTTGTTGATACACAAATAAAATAACTGTAAAGTTTTTCCGAATGAAAATTCATAAAATTTTATAATACTTTATACTGTAATGTAAAAACATTGACAAAATGATTAGAAAATACATTGTTTACTGGTAACCGGCCAGTTGGTCGAGCGGTAACGCGTTCGTCTCTGGAGCGGGAGGTCCGAGGTTCAAATCTCGGGCCGGTCAAATCGGACACAGTGTTGCCAACGGCTCGCCACCGCTGCGACATTTCTTCCAAAGGAGCTGTTTTGCCCTGGCGCAATGACGCGGAGATGGGCCCTGCCAACTCGTTACACGCTTCGGCGTATTACAGCGAGTATAATGAAAGATTTGATTTTGATTTGATTGTTTACAGGTCTAAATTCTATTACCTTGCTGCGATTTCTTGTCTCCTGTGGGGTTTCCCTGCACGCAAATACTTTTCGTCGAATTTGCAGCCGAGCCATTGTTTTCAATGCCATAATTACACGGAGTAATTGTTAAAGGTAACTCACGAAGAATCCCTAAAACATCAATAACTATTATTGATAATATACCACTGCGAGTTAGCCTAATTACAGCATGACAGGGTGCAATAAAGTATTTTAGTAAATATACTAAAATCGATCTGATACCAGCAAATTATTTTAGTTACTTAAAGTAGTGATACTGCTATACTAAGCTCCTGCGGAAGAGGAAAAGTTATGAGAGCTTTACAATTACAGCTCAGTGACAAAGGCAGCACAGAGCAGAGAAAAGTTTTTATATGGAAAAATTTGACTACTACGCTTTTGTTTTTTCTTTTAATTAATTCATTACTTTTTTTGCTGATATTATTAGACGTCTCATGGAAAACCCGACGTAATAAACGGTTTTTTGAGACTATCAAAGAAAAAATGTACTAGTAGGCTAAGAAAACGATAAATTATTTATGCCATATTACAACAAAATTGCAGAAGCATATGCATACCTGTATTTCCGTATTCAGAAGCATAGCAAGTTGAACCACTAACTGGTTCCTCACCGTGAGGCAAACAAATGGTCGAAACAAAAATGGAACTTATGGTTGGTCTATCAAGCATGATTAAAGCCAAGTCAGCATCTGGGTGAAGATTTATCTATAAAATAATGAATCAATTATTAAGAAAATTCGTTAATTCCTATGAAAACATTATTTAAGAAATTATCACAGTCAATCTAGAGTAGAATTATCAAATATTATCATAATTGTAATTTTGTAATTACATGTTTATTAACCAGGTTGCCTTGGGCAGGAAAGAGTGAACAGGCCTTTTAAAGTGCTAGTCAAATTTTCACCTGCTCACCTGTCTACCACACACGGTGGAGGATTTACACTTTCCCTTTTAAATCGCTAAAGGTAAGCAGGGAAGCTGTGAATACCAAATTTTACACTCTTTGGTTTGACCTGACCGGGAATCAAACCCGATCCTACCGTCTTAGTAGCAGACACTATCCACTCGAGCACTGATGTAAGATTAATTAGCCTATACTAATTTTGATAAAATGCTTAATACGAGCACCTGAAGAGGTCTCACCTGCCTAGCCCTGAAGTTTTGGACGTGAATGTTGCTAGTGTCTTTAACATCATACGCTCCTGCCAGAATTGCAATGCGTCTGACATCAAATGTAGACCTGGAAATCAAACAAAACCGAATATATTTTTTCCGAGTTAGTTGTCGTGTATATTGTGAAGTTGGTTGGTGATCCAGAACTTGAGAATTGCTTTAATCAAAATGTTCATTTCTTTGTACACTAATGACGTCCTCTCATTGTTTTTAGCTAATTATGGCTTTAGCTTTTTTCTATACTTTACCGTTTTTTCTTGCGCTATCCATTCTGACAATTCTTATTACCAAGTCAGGCAAAAAGCTTCGAAGAAATGAATGTTTTAATTTAAGCAATCCTGTGTATTGTGTTTTTTGGTTTTTTTTATAACCATATTGAGTTTTATACAGCACTAGAGGTGGTTAGTAAGAATGCTGAAAAAACGATTTCATTTTTTGCCGCGAGTAATAAAAAGCAAACAGAACCTACTCAATGCAGAATCTACTAACTTTCAATTATAAATGTACGTTTTAATTATAGGTAATAATGAAATATACTACATGTTAATAACCATTTTAGACCCAATGTTAGGAATTTCAAAAAACTCTACTAATTAAGCAATAATGTAAAGCAAAAAATATTATTTTCTATTTACCCAAAGCATTGAGCTGAAGATAAAATATAGTTCGTAGTGACCAATGCACCGGCACAAATTCTGTCCCCAATCCTTATGTATACCTAAAAATCAGAAAAAAATAAAATTATCATAACGATCGATTAGTACATAGACATAGAACGTTAAAAAGCTTAACTTAACATTACGAATCAATATATTTCTTCAAATTATTGTCAAACTCCACAGTAATTAAAAATATTTTAAAACCAAGTAACTGCTACCAAAACGTTGATAGATATTCAAAGAAGCCTTTGTTTTGACATTAACACCAGAAATCGTAAAAATAAACAGGTGAAGTTTATTGTTTTGCTATTTTTGGATCAATTTTTTTTATCAAATACTATAGTTGCGGACCGTGAAGTTCTGCTTCTGCTTTCTATTGTTTTTATAATAAAATACTTACCGTCCAAGGCCAACTTGAAACGATTATCTCTTCAGGACTAAAAATTATTCGTCCTCGGCTGATGGTTTGTTTTCCGCAGCTAGTACTTGGATCTTAAAAGTAGCAGAGTGTTAAAAAACCTACTTAGCCCACCCTCCTGGTTGCGGCAGCACTGCAACGTGATGCGAGTACAATCAATGCAGCCGTATTTCCAAAAAAGCTTGCGGAAATCTTAGTGCAAAAAATAAGTTGGAAGTTGAATAGTTCCCCTCTCCCCGTTAGATTATCTTTGCAAAATCCAAGGTCTGAAACCAATTACTTTCTGTGAAAATAGAACCGAAATTAAACTGCATAGTTACTTTTCAGAGATTTTGCCAAGTCAAAGTTGGGGGCGCACATAAGCATTGGCATCCCCCCTGCCGCAAAAGTTGGGGAGACGCGCCCCACCCCACCAGGAATCTTGTGCCCCTGACTACGTTACTCATACAGTGATTTTATTCTTTTTTATTGCATTAAATTCAAGTTTTGAAGAGTAGACTTAAACTAGGAGATACTTAACAGGGTGATATTGGTGCGGGCTGTTAGTGTTCATGGACAAATTTCAAAAGTCATTCCCAACACGTGTTAGAGACAGTTAACAACCCAGAATCCTAACCAGTTGAGTTTTATGGTTCTTAAAAAAAATATTTTTGTGTAATTTTTTTTTACACACAGGTAAACTTCGATGACCAAAGGATACGTTGACCAAAATGATGTTGTGCTAGATAAAATAGAAAATATTTTATAAAACAAAAAAATTAAATCGTTTCAGGAAAAAACATTTTTTGTGCTCGATACATAATTTAAATACTTTTGCTTTCCAAGATATAGCCTGAATCAGAAACGAAAAAAAACAGCATTCTTACTTCGTAAACAGCAGTCGTTTCTTCCGAAGTATGTCCATGTTTGTGAATTCAGATTTTGACATGAAACACACACGTGGGATCCTTTAAAGTTTTGACAATAAGGTCTATCGCTAGAAGTACAAATGTCGGGGGTTTCAAAACATTCATCGATATCTGTGTTAATAAAAAAAAAGGTTAACTGTAAATAAATACGATTTAATAACAAATTTTATAGCTTTAGCAAATTTTGAAGATTTGATTCTATTTAAACAAAATTGAAAATTCAAGTCAAATTTTGTCGTACTAAATGGAATCTTTCTTTTTCTTTTTTTTTTTTTTTTTCGGTGAAACCCTTTCACACCATCACGTTTTTCTGCTCCGAAACCTGATTTACTGGGTGAAAGCAACTGATTGTAGCAAACTTTAGAGTTTAGAAAAGTATTAGGCTTCTTTTTTTTTTAATTTGCCTTGAACTTTCACAAGCAGCTTGCATTATACGCGAAAACAAAAAATATTTTGAAAAATGGTTGGTTTGAACCAAAAAACCGCAAAACTACCATTTAAAATTGAACCAACAATATCATTTTTTATTGCCAAATGGATATTCAGCCAAAGATGTTACATGAAAAATTGGCTACCAACCAAAAATAAACATTTTTCGGGCTACATTCTTCATTAAAAATCGTGATGAAGTTTGAAAAACACAATAAGGAAAATGTCAACCAAATTTTAATATGCAATTCCGGAAGCAAACAATTTGCAGTATAGAAGATAATATGGTCATTGGTCATTTGCGCGCCATTTTGTTTTCAGCATTACAGTTTACTTTTTTTAAGCATCACTAAATTTTGCGCTGAAACTAGCTATTCTTCAATTTTTTCAAGTTATCAGTCTCATTTGCTTTTAAATTTTAGTTGAGGAAAAGGACACACTTTATCCTTGTACATTAAAAATTCATGTTGTGTAGTTTTTTTTTCAATTGTCAAAGCTGTAAACACAAAGCAGTAAGTCAATTCCAGGCCATGATTACAACATACGGCACATGATTGCATAATATAACAGAAAATAATTTTTTGGCTTTTAAATGTTGTATGACTCGTGTTCTCAAGAATTAATTTGTTCATGCTAAGGCTGGCATTGTTCTGAGTTTGTTGTTAAACTTTGTAAAAAAATAAACCTCATGTTTATATAAAACTTTAAAAGTGCACTTTAAAAAGTAAATTTTCTGAAAAAAAAGGGAATTTTTACATGTGGCATAAAATTTCTTCCAAACAAAAAAACAAACTTCGAACTAAGTTACCAAGATTGCGATGAGCAGGCGCGCGTAGTTTTTTTTCTTTTTTATGCTGTCATTAGGCAAGATCAAAGATTATAAAGTATCGTTAAAGATGTGGCAAATTGTTTTTTTTTAATTTGGCATTGTGCAGGGTTTGCCAAAAAAAAATTGCACCCTTAGACAAAGAACCAAAACTTTTTTTTGCATAGAGATAACAACTTAAAATTTTTCCCATTTTTTTACAACGATATATTGCGTAGCTGCTTAAAATTTTACAATGAAATTCCAAGAAGTTATAAAATGACGTCCATTTAAACATTGAAGATTGCAATCTCTTTTCACAAAGTGCGTACAAAGGGTTTTTTGCAGGTAAAGTAACTTTTTTTTATAATTGGCCTTTCTATACTCATTGTGACGTAACAATGCCTGAATGCTGACAAATCTTTTTTTAAATGATAATAACTTT
Source organism: Trididemnum nubilum (assembly GCA_963965965.1). NCBI lineage: Eukaryota > Metazoa > Chordata > Ascidiacea > Aplousobranchia > Didemnidae > Trididemnum > Trididemnum nubilum. The sequence goes on from CAWYPQ010000396.1 coordinate 34,310, forward strand.
GAAATACCAAGCTCCACAATCATAACGCCATCGATGGATTTCGATCTCGTGAGCGGTTGGTAATTGCAGAAAACTGACAACACATCGAAAAATATTGAACGAATGAACAATCGCTTACTATTTGTGCCATGTTAATTTTCATGCAATAGCAGTTTGTGATACTCACTATTTAAACACCTGTAATTTTTTTTTTTTATGAAAATTTTCAATAAAATTTTACACTGCTACGCAATATAATGTTGTAAAGAAATGGTAAAAATTTTAAAATGCTGTCTCATTCCAAAAGAAAGTTATGACACTTTGTCTAAGGGTGCAATTTTTTTTTGGCCAATCCTGTAGTTCGGCAAGCCGCAGACAAATTACAGTATACATTAGCAAGTTAAGCTTTGAAATGAATAGTTGACTACATTGGCAGATAACAAATTTTGTATCATTATGTTCCACTATTAATAGTTAATCCTTTTGATTCCGGGCATACACTACCTCTGCAAGTTCTTTGATCATCATCTAACGCGTACCCTTCCACGCAATCACAACGTCCTGAATTTGGGTCGTCATCATCCGCTATGCAACGTTGAGAACAATTGAGCCTTCGACAGAGATCTAATAACAAAACTAACATTCATGACATGAGCAGGGTGTTTTACAATCCAATATTGTGACTCTCCAACTAAGGAAAATCAACTTTACAAGAATATTACATACATAAAAATAGCTGTTTTATGAATATCATGGGGGTATACAGTCCTATAAAGGTAGTTGAAAAATATAGAGTTAAATCGTTAAAAATAGCATATTGATCTGTCTTTCTTAAATACTTAGCAGTGGCCAACATAAAATGATTTAAAATTGCTAAAAATTATTTCATACTCTTGTCAGCTCTTGTCAGCTTCATACCGATGTATAAAGCAAACCTTGAAGTAAAAGTACGGTACAATCATAACATTGTTAAAATATTCGTACTGCTCAAAAGTGTTTGTTTTGGGCCTATGTACTATGCTACTACCAACATTTTTTTTAGATTTGGAGTAAATAGTTGAAATCCTAGTTGGGTAGTAGTCTTGCTGGTAATCAAATAATCTTTTCCTATACTGGAAAGACAGGATTAGTGTGCCGTAAATAGTTTTTGGCATTTTTTGAAAATTGGAAATTTCATTCAAAAACATTGAAAAAGGTCTTGAAACGAATCTCCATATAATCAGTTTTCAACTGATACACAATAGACTCCAGCTGCTCTTTATAAACGTGCAATGTTAAATTTTTGCTACTCAATGTCATTACTACATTATTCACAGCGTACCCTCATTTGGAAAGCAGGTTTGACAAGAATGTCTACAGTTGGCACGAATTTTGGAAGATGAATCGCATAGACTTTTAGAAGCTGGACACCAAGGAAATGAATCTTCACAAGAATCTGAAAAAAAGCGATTGTATTACAAAATAAGTTGTAAAATTTAATTAAAATTTACAATCGTATCAGCCATTCCATCAGCTATCATTTTAAAAACAAATATTTAAAAAACATTGTTCCAAAAGTGATCATAGATTAGCACGGCTGATATGACTTTTAATTTTCTTTAGTTTGTATTTTTCTACGCCTAAATCGTGATGGTATTTTCACTTATTCTTCTAATTAAAAAAATTCGGAACAAAATAGCTTGCAAGCAAAGATTAATATTGATCGTACAAATCATTACCATTTTTCTTTACCAAAGTTACGACCCTTGTCATCTCAATCATATTACTTCATGCTTGGCTGTTGTTTAACAATTTTATAAATCTAATAAAAAACGTTAAAAAAATTATAAACGTTTCTACACTTACCGCTTGTTTCAGCTATCGCAGCAACAAACAAAATGGATGACAGCAAACATAAAACGACCATTGGGGATCTAGAAAAATGTTTGAAGTACATGAATATGATATGCATAACACTGTAAAAATTTAAGAAACAAAACAATACGACCTTTGGTAAAAATAAGCTATGGATTCACTCCAATTTATGCCATGTGTTTTAGACATTTATTTGTTTCTCTGGTTGCGTAAATTCATGCTAAACAAATCTATAAATTTAATAAGTTAGATTGCAGATTAAATCAACATTAATCAGTATTTTAAAACCGAGCGCCTTTACCATTTTTTTTTTAAACACTGAAATTGTAAGTGTTGAAAAAACTTTAAAAGGAATAATAAAAAGTAGATTGAGAAAAACTGATTCACAATGTAATCAATCCTCTGATTAAATACACGCTGATAAAATAAATAATCAACATTTTCATTTAAACAGAATGGTTGGCAGATCTAAGTTTGCGACTTTAGTATTGCAAATCCAGAAAATTAGATTTTTGTGTTAATTTATCTAAAAATAATTGTTGTTTTGGAAAGAGTGATGTTCACTAAACACTATATTAATCAGACGTATACTAACAAGGCTCAATTTTTTTTAGCCTCCCCAAATAATGGTAATCTTGCAGAAATGTTCATTCTCTCACAATTTGCAATGAAGCAGTTTTGGTATTTATTAAGAGAACTTAAAACTCAAACCTTTACGTTTATTTCGAGTTTATTATAAAGATCAAAATAAAAAGTAAACATTTTTGAGTCAACAAAAAAATTCGTAAGCTTACTGTATATCACAAAATTAAAATTACATACCGTAATACAAAGTACTGTAGGATACTTGCTATTATTGAAAACCACAATTTTCTTTGGTTCTACCAGATTTTGTTTGGTTAATTTAACCAATTTTTTTAGTTAATTAAAATTGTTGATAATTCATAATGACATAAATTAATTTTGGGGAGGGTTAATTAAACCTAATTTTTATTAAAGAGCTTATTTCCTCCAAAATTTTGACATTAAGGTTCGCAACGAAGTTACTCAGGTGTTTGAAGCGTAAGTCACCGCCATTTTTCTTCAACATTGAGATCAGACCAGAATCTCGCACACAGTAAAAATGGTTGTTGTTCCAACAATAAAAACACACAATAACACTCACTTAGCTTGTTCCATTTTCCTCGACATAAGGCTGAATAAATCAAAATTAACTAATAAAATGACTAAAAAAATTTTAAAATCTTGTACTGCTCTTTTGCGGTAGAAGTTAAGCTAAAATAACGATCAAAAAAGGTATACGAGTTTTGCTTTATAACAAACAGAATTGAATCTGAAATAATAAGCATTGATAGTTTTTGATCTGAAAAAATCTAAAATCTAAAAAATCAAGAAAAATAGGCATTGCATGTAATTTTTTTTTTTTTTTTATGTCAGATTACTGTATTTTGTTGGGTGTGTATTTTTTTCTTATGAATTTTGCAGCAAAGAGCTGTTCAAAATAAATTAAATTACTTTTCATCAAAATAATTAACTGATTGTGACTATATAACTCAAACTTCAAATAATCAAATTGTCCAACAATTTGTAATGAAGCTTTATTGCAAATCGTTTTTTATGAAAATAAGAGGTCAAATTTTTTTCATATTTTGTGTCACAAATGATAATAATTGTTTAATTACAAAAATAATCTAAATATAATTTGTTACAAATTAAATTGCAAAGTGTTTTGATCAAGATCAAAACGATATTAGATCATTATAAAATTTTATATTTTCTGACAGCTTACTTTTTTGCTCTAATAAGATTACTTTACCAAAAAATGTAACAAAGTTAGGAATTCTGGGAACCATTTACCAATTAAACACTAAGCGAACAAAAAATTTATTAAAATTTATTTTAGAATATAGCTTATTTATATCTTTGCCACCCACATTTCTTTATTACTTTTTTTTACAAAAATTAAGCAAACAAACACTTAATGAGCACGAAGTCAAAAATTACAAAAAAACAAAATTCAGCAGAGTAATTACACTTTTAAAGATTTCAAGACCGAAAAAATAAGTTTTTTGGGTTCCAAAAATTGCTTATCGCTGCATTATTTAATTTTATTCAATTTAATGGCAAAATTGTAAAAAAGTATTGGTAATTACAAATCTCGTAGCAGAAACGATTAATGAGAAAACAGTTATCAAAAAAAATTCAATTTAGAATAAAATATGTTTCATCTAGACTTGGCAAAAATGGGCAAGCTAGTTGAAAAATTCAATTTTCGGTTTTTAACCTAACGAACACTCAAGTAAAAATTTGATTAAACTAAACTAACCCCCTAAAACCTGATTTTAAATCAGATAAAGCATTTTGTAGGTATCCACTAAATTTTTGGGGTTAAATTAACCCAATTTTTATGAAACAAATTTTTTCCTTTAAAAAATTTAGAACTATTTAGATTAGGGCTTCTGAAACAAAAGGGGCTTAATATTTCCCTTGTATGTGGCCGCCATAATTCATCAGCAATGGGATCAATCAGAATCTCATGCTGTAATTCCCATTTGCGGCCATCATTTGGGTTATTATTACTATTAATTAATTTTGACTCGAATCTGAACGTTACCCGCTTTTATAAGTGTAGGCTGCAGTATCATTTGTTATTTTTAACCAAAATCGTGACCAAGGCTTTCTCAGAAATTCAGACGCTTGTAAGCATGCATGAAAGCAATTAATTAATTGCCTTATTAGTTAAAGCCGCTGTTTTTTATTGTAATTTTATTTATATCACCGTATCCGTTAAAATGCCGGATGCCTATGTCAACAAATTTAGGGTTGCGAAACGCTTAAAATAGAAAATAGCGTATTTCGTGCGAATTTATTTTGAAAACTACTTGACCATGTGGGATTTACCACTAAATTATACTCACGAAATGCACACGTAAGAGTCGGGGTAACCTTTTTCCATTTAAGGCTAACGGTAAATTCTTCTTGATTTGAATAAAATTATTTAAGTTGGTTTGGTAAAGCTAAAGAATACCTCCAAAGAAGCATACCATATAACATTTAAATAAGGTTGAGATAAAATTAAAATCCTACTTGAAGTATTTTACTGCATTCACCTAAAGGCTTTAGTTTTGCATTTTGAAGAATGTTTAAGTTTTGAGCTTAGATTTAACAACAAATTTGCTGAAGCTTATGTAAGTTTTAATACCTCACGGTGGCCCACTTATAAGTAGCCCGGAAAATGTTGTAGAGAAGAGGAACATTCTTTTATTGTTTATATTAACTGTAGCATTGTTTAAACAATCTGTACAAAAAATGCTGGAAGTGCTCCCCAGTTGACATCGATTTAATTTTCTGGGCTACTTTTAAGTGGGCCACCTTGTACAAGCTTTTCAAAAACTCGTGTATAAAACTATGTTTATAATTTACAATCTTTTCGTGTAATTTTTGGTTTTGTTACCACATGTCGCGATCGATAGTCTATAGTCCCTTTACAAATGGTACTGCATATCCATTTAATAGTCAAACTTAAAATAATGCAAAAGCTATTAAAAATATTAGTTGAACTGATGAACTTAAGATACAAATAAAATATCATATAGAAATGATTTTTTAAATCTAAGCTTACAACTTAGATTTTAATGTGTAATTTAATTTTAATAATTAGCCTATACGGTGGTTGTATGATTTGATCAAAGTTTTTGGAGCTGTTTTTTTTGCACTCTCATAAAAAGATATTTTATTAGCCTATCTTTTTTCCTGTAGATATTTTATACAAATTATGGTATTAAACGATTTGATCAAAACCCTTATCTCTAAATTTGTTGACGACTCGTACGTACCAGTACAAATTCCAAAATATCAAATTTCTACCACGGGATATAGAAAAGCATCACTAAGGCCAAACCAAAAATCCCACAAAGATGAAATAGAAAAATGGTGCGTTACTATTTGCGCCATAACTGCACAAAATTTTGCAACAATGTCACAAAAAACAGTAGAATTTAAATTTACGGTTGAACGCATTCCAATTTTTTTCGATAAGTTCTGCCTCTGCATTTGGTTTCTTAGATATTTTTTTCCGTATAAAATGCTTTACTTCATGAATAAAAATATGTTTTATCTTTATGAGGTTGTATGGTAAGCAGATTTATTCTTGAAATTGATATTCAGCTTATAAGTAGATGATGTCATCTTTCATCGCATTTGATAATAATCTTGGTAAGATAAAACAGTTTCCTAAATTATTGCTGGTAATAAAACAATTTTAGAAATTAAAAACAATCTAAGGAAAGAAATCCCCACATTAAGATTTTTCTTAGTTTGCCGGGTCTTTTTCTGCCGGAGTTCTTCTAACAAAAAGTCTGAAAAAAAATTATTTTAACAAAGCTATACCCATCAAAATGGATTTGAGTAATGTCATTAAAATTAGACAAATCATTAATGAGACTTCTTTAAACTTCATTAAATTCGTTAAAACGAGACAAATCATTATCGCAAATTTGCAATAAACATTTGAATTTAAAATCAAAATATGCTTTCTAATTTCGCGCCTTTTTTTCGGTTCACGTTCCTTGTATGCAAAAGTATGATGTTTTGTTTTTGGATTTCTTAATAGAAACTTGTGCAATTTTCTTACTTCTGTTATTTTTCAGATCTTGAATACGTTCATTACTTAAAAACCAATCAAAATAAAATGATTTAATTATACAATCATTACTTTTCTCAAAGATTCTAACTGGTTTTACCATTTTCTAAGTTACAGCAAGTTCAAGGTAGTTTTATCCACCAATAACGTAGCAGGGAAGAAGCTATAGCCGGAGCTATTCAATATTTAATTTAGTTGATTACCAATCACTTCTCCCGAATCTCGTTCCGTGAGCCGCTACCTCCAAACTATTTTCTCTATAAAAGCATGCGAATTAAGACTTGAGAGTTTTTCGAATAATTATAGGATCTTATGATTCAGTGGCTTTCATTTAAAGAAATGAAATTTTACCATGATGTTGATAAGAAGTTGATGGTGATGTTTTGACATTTGCGGGCCAGAGCTTTTCATGTTATAATCGTTTGCGTGCTTTCTGGCCTAAAATTTACCAGAGCGCAAGTCTATGAGGAAGTGCCACCAGAACGGCAAATACTTGAAACAAATGCGAAAAGCTGTCATCCAGTAGGATTTGAACCTGTAGCCTTTAGATTACCGGTCCACTGCTCTACCGCCTAAGCTAAAGAGAACGTCCCCACGCAATATATTGGCGATTTAAACCCAGTCACTTACTTGCACAATGATGCTGATAATAATTAAGTGTGATGCTTTGACGCATGTGAGCCGGTAACCCAAAGGTTCAAAATCTTTGGGAAGACAATTTTTTTACGTATTGCTTGTTTTAAGCAGTCGCTGTTCTGGTGGCTCTTTCCCAGGCTATCGCGCTCTTCCCTTTAGGCTAGAAAACACGAAAACTATTGAAATTTTACTATTAAGCCAACGCCAACATTTACGCAGCCAGTTTAATCATGTTTTTGCAATGTTAATTTCTTTCCTATGTTTTAAAGCAATACTTTTTACCAAAATAGGTCTAAAAGTTCTTTTTGCAAAAAAAGAATTGCAAAATCTCTAAGCGCTGGTGGTCCCGCCCCATTTTCTCGAAACAGCCCCCTCATTGCATGTTTTTAGCTGTACGCGCCCGATATTCACTAAATTTTCAAGAATTAGCGTAAATTGAGAAAAATCTCCCCCAAGGGTACCAGTAAGGTTTCGATCACATGCCTGACTTCGGTCATTTCCGAGTTAATAACGTCATACTAATGAATTATTTTCAGAAACGTAAACTATTTTCGTAGAAAATATACTGTATCTGCTCCTGTGAAACGGCATTTACAGCTCACGAAGACTGCGAATAATATTGCATTTGGTCGTCAGCTACTCAGTTTATTGATTCGCTAATAAGTCCATATCGATTTCAATAGTTTACTTCTAAATTTGTTAAAATTATTGTAATTATCTTTTCAGGCAATAAAATATCAAGACTTAATAGTGCAAAACATTAAACAATCTCGCTGCGGATATCTACAAGTCCTTTGATTACATGATTCATGATTATGTGGTATTTTGTGAGAGAATCTTTGCTTTTACTGTGAAATGGAAAGCAAAGTGCTGCTTTAGCGCATTATAATGCGACAGACTTTGCAACGACAGCAGCTGTTTGAGTCCAATAGAAACCGCAATAATTGCAAGCACAGCGAAGAAAGATGAATTTTGCTGTAAGCCATCATCAGATTCGCCACGGCAACGCAAGTCTACATCAATTTTACAAATTCGTTACGAGTACTTAGAGATGTTTTAAATGAGTCGTTTTGTTATTGAAAACATTTTTGTGTTTTCCGGCTATAAACACCAAGCCTTATAGGAGCAAAATACAAAACGATGTTCCAAGACATTACAAAGAACTTTGATTCCATACGTCATGTGGCGTCACTTATCAATTTTTTTGTCTTCTTCATCAAATGAGGAACTAAGTAACCGCATGTTTGATCTTATTAGAATACGACTGATTTTCTTGAGACAAGACTTTTTATTTTACGATTTATGAATTCATAAATTACTGGCAATTAATGAATTATTACACTGCAATTCAGTTTATTGCAAGTTTAACACTATACATTTACAATTGCAATTCCATAAGGTCACAATCCGTATTTAAGGCAACACTGCACAAAAATTGCACATAAATGTGATGCCATCATAAATGTTATTCTGCTATAACGAGATTATAACAAAAAAGATACGCCATACAGAAATGTCTTGTTATTTAGGGGAATACCTTCTTCCGTTTTTTCGCGATTTATTCAAATTTATTCACAAACTACTCCAGGAACTTAAAGTCGCAAGATCAAGAGGAAGTGCAATCAAGTTTTGTCGGCAACATTTCACCAAAACCTACATATTTTTCCATGATAACTTAAAATACTTTAAAAGTTTTTGTGACATCATAACTTTAGCATCTTATGTTCCGTACTATTCCAAAAACAAGCTTTTACACAAAATTAAAAATACCTATGAAGTCTTAAAAAAAAGACGTTGCATGATATTTGACCGTTAATATCTTATTCACGCAATTTTTAACGGTCCAGACAGAAATACAAAAGCAATTAAGGTATACGCATTTTTGAGCAAAGACAAAATTATCAAACATAATTCCGCTTGGAAAAGTGGTGTATAAAATAACGCTAATTTGAAAAGCAGAATCCGTATTGTAAAGGGGATTTTAAGATTAATAATGCAACATGAACATGGCATAAGTCATATTCATTACTTTCCCAAACAATTAGTACTAGTAAAATCAATTGCGCTATTCTGTAAAACTATACGTCAGTTTTAAGTCAAGAATTTAGGTCAGCATTGCTAAAAAATTGTAGGGCAAAATTATTTTTGACGTCGTTTTTAACAATTTACATTCATTTAAGGTTAAATAAGTTGAAATATGCAAATAGCTACCTTAATGTCGCAAGCAAAGCACGCGTACAATAAAAGACACTGCTAGATGGTTTAAAAAAGACACTTCACGTATGTCGGTAAAATGACAAAAAAAAAACGAATGAAAAACGACAAATTTCCATTATGTTGAAGAAACCAAAAAATAACGCAGTTTTTCAAGTTTGAAGAAAACAGGAAAGGGTAAAAAAACTAGGATAGTGGTTAGTTGGTTACCTAATCACCAAACAGAAAGACAATCTAACACTTGAAAAACTAACAATACAAGCAGATATCGAAACTAACTGTCAACAGTTCCTGCAAGTCAAATGAGCCTTGACTATTCATTTAATTAAAATAACTTCTTCCGTAAATTAGCCGGCATCCAGTTAAAACTTTCTAAGGAAATATTACAGTTTAGTTTTGTGCGTGTGAAAATCAACGTGAGAAATCGCGGAAGTGCAAAAACTAGGGCGTGATCACAGAAAACGAAAGCATATCTAACAGAGTTTAGTGCTGTATTAAAACTTTAGTTAGCTTCTAACATCGACATCGATTGATTAATTAATCCAATGCACACACAACATGAAAATATTAAAAACACTATTAACCGATATTCTTTGCAAAATATCGAATTTATAGTGATTTCAAATATCGAATTTATATTGATTTCGTATTTAAATACGATCGTATGTTAAACTGCTGATAGTTTAAAACATACACTTATTTTTCTTAGCCAAGTTGAACTTACAAAGTATTACTAAGTTCATTACACTCTTTTTATTTATACGAACAATTTCATAAGAACACGAGTCTAATTTTTGCTCAAAATTTAACAACAAATTGACAATGATCCCAGCCTTAGCAGTAAAAAAAAAAGAAACGGAAAAAAATTAAAAGAAACTAAATTTTGTACTGAATCAAACTAAAATTTTAATAAATTTCCAGTATTTACAAGCGAAGTTATAACGATTTCGAGATTACAGCGCTGTTGCGCACTACGTAGCTGAGAAAATTTTTTGCAATCGCTTTTTCACTTTTGCAATTTTCAGATGCTGCTAAAGCCTTTGCAAAAGCCTTTATTCTAGCAGATAAAGCATAGAGTTTTACAAACATGGTTGCTAAAATTGACTTCGATGCTCTCAAAATTACGAACAAATAAGGCTGAAAATTGGTAAAAAATTAAGAACAGCCAGCCTCAGCTCAAAATTTACTCGTTCTTATAAAAAAAAAAGAGTGTAATTCGCCCTCTTTTCTCTATCAAAGATTTAAAAACATTGCACTGCAAAACACAAGATGAATAACGCTTTGAACAATTTTAAAAATTTCACATCTACTACACTTTAAAAAGCTGAAATTAAAAAGTCATGCAAACATAAGGTAGTAAATTTTGTACAAAAATGAAACCTTTCAAGATGATATGAACGTAATACTTTATGCCATTTGACAACAATAATATTCTATGGATAATCTTCAACTTAAATACAAACGCAAAATCTCAAAACTAGCATGATGTTACTGTAGTATTTAGCAAAGAGGCAGCTGGTACAAATTTACCGCAAAAAGAAAGAAAACGAAGAATTCTTGTTGGTTTGTCGATCGTTAGAAAGAGATCTTTGTTTCAGTATCATCAACACACAAAAATAGAATTTTCTTTGAAATAACACATTTAAAAATACTTTGAAAAGTAAAAACTACATTGAGATTGAAATACTGCAAGAGTGCACTTTAAGAAAATCGAGAAAAAGACAAATAATAAGCACTACACAATTGCACATAATTCCCTGTGTATTGCAATATCAAAAGTAAAACGACTTCTAAAATAAGAAATGCTTCAAAATGAAACAATACGCTATTGAATGCTGTTTATGATTGGACTATAGATTGTACCAAACCTTCCAAAATTTTCATGCAAAAAATAAATAAAAAACATGTCAAGCAATATTCTTTATGATACCAAGCAAACAATCTCTTGCTCAAAGCAAAAACATAAGAATCAAATACCAGCACAACGAGTGTTATAATTCTAGGCGGAAAAATAGTAACAGTTAATCATCAGTGCTAGACAAGATATTTTGGAATGAAAATGGCACAAAATCATGGCCTTCACCACCATAGAATTTACTCTGAAACTCCACCCAGTGCAGACGCAAAGCGTGGAGAAATGCAGACAAACCCTCCATCACAAGTAATATGGCAACTGTAAGAGCCGAGAAAGCCCTGCAAAGCAAAAAAAACTTTCCATTATTATAAGCTCTTTATTTCCAGTCTGTGATTGCCGTCAGGATTTCAAAAAGTGCTCAAATATCACAACAGATTTACCATTAAACATTAGAACAGAGGTGGTCAACCAGTCAGAGAGTAAGAGCCACGTTTCTTACTGTGTTGCAGCAAAGAGCCATTATAATATCATTTTTTTCCGTTTTTTATTTTTTATACTCTTACTCATAGGCAAAAAATGTGCGCTAGTTTTCTTGTAATCGTACGCCAAATGATTGAGTAGCAGTAACTTAATTACATTATTTGAATGTGACTATTTCACCAAAAAATTTAACTGAAAAATAAAACAAAAACAACACGCAAATATGCAATTGCTGTTCTATATTTCTCCCTTTTAGAGGCCGAGTACAAGATAGGAATAAGTAAATAAAGTTAATCCAATTTTCCGGTTGAACAAAAAGTGCTTGTTATTTCTAACGCTCTGCCGCTGCAGTGCTGTAAAGATTTATGGACATCGTAATGGGGCTTAATTATTTTCAAAGCGGCGTTGCTAATATAATTTTTTTTTTGGAAGGGGCTAGGCACAGGCTTTTATGCTAGCTTTATTGCAGGTTGGTGCCGGACTCTTGCTCGGCGCTTCCAAATTTGAGAGACTATACTGTTTTTTAATTTATTTTGAGAAGCTATATTGCGGATAATAGTAACTTACTCTAATTCATAAAATACTTCAAGAGCGATCTTGGTTTTGCTTTAACAGTGCCTGAAAAAAATGTTCTGGCAGTGTGCATAGGCGTCGATTTTTTGATGATTAGCAAATTCGATGGGGCAAAATGTTTTTGCGAAGTTTGGTCAAACTTAATAATTCTATTTCGGTCCGGAATTTTGCCCCCAAAATCAGGTGAAGACCAATAAACAAATTATAAAAAGGCCTTCGCCGCATTCTGGTCTATCTCAGGCCGGAATTGCCAAGTAGGTATTACTTGGCAGAAAACCGAGGGGGCTAGACATATTTCCCACCCTACAACGTTAGACCGGAGGGGACGCCGCCCCCCGGCCCCTTCAAATTGACGCCTATGGGCCAGTGTGCACTGTTAGCCAGATTAGTGAAAGTAAGTGCCATCCGGCAGGGTGAATCGACAAAATTTAGTGAAATGCCTGGCTTGCCAGCTTTTCCACCTATTTTTTGTAATCATTTTGGTGTTCTAAATGGAGGTTGATTGGCAGCAAATTGGTCACCGTTTTGGTTAACAGTGCCACGTATCAGAATTAAAAGTAGCTTGGAAGTCTGCATACTGCATAGTACTTCCTGCTGGGTGTATCAACTGAGCAGTTGTTCTTCACGAAACGTAGAAGAGTGATCTGATCCGTCTCAAATCATGTTTTAGCTGGAAACGGTGTAGCTAACTTTTTTGTTTTTTTTTAATGCACTAATTTTATTTCTGCTGACCAAAAAAACAGCAACACGATTTTTTTTAATACATGTAGCACTTTTTTTATTCATAGCTTGAAAAACAAGAATATATACTTATTGAATTGTGATGTTTTGACGTTTACAGGCCGGAGTTTCAATATTTAATCGTTTTGCATGCTTTTGGCCTAAAAGCTCACAGCGCGAAAGCTTACGGAAGAGCTACCAGAACAAAAGACTTAAAAAAACGAAATAAAAAAAAACATCGTAAAATTTTCGACATTGCCTTCTTACCACACAAGAACGAAAAACCAGGACCTGTAAAAAAAGCCGCGGGTTGGCCACCCTACATCTAAAATTAAAAACCTAACTTAAACTCAACAGTTCGTTTCACCCATAAATGGGGTCATTATCAGCCTCTGATGATATCCCTTTTACGGGTGAAACAGATTGCTAGGTTTGATAGATTTTAATTTCTAATGATTTTAATGTTTTAATATTGTGATAATCTGTTGTGATAAGCTCTTTATTTCGATATTAAGTATGTTCGATATATTTCGAAATCTTGGCGTGAAGCCGCTGTGGAGTAGTGAGCAAATGATTGGACTTTAAATCTGGCTAAATGCAAACAAGGGTTAATTTTTTTCTGAAGCACTATTGGTATTTGTCAAGGAGGAAAATCAGAATTTGAAAAACTGCTATGCTTCAAAAGAAGGCTAGTGGCGAGTTGCGTTTGAGTAATTAGACGTACTGTGCTGCAACACCCAACCTCTGTTCAATACTTAACTACAGTTAAAGTTTATTTGTTGAATTTTACGGTATTTATTAAGCTTTGTTATCCTCCATTAAACAAATCTACAATATCAAGATGAAGTTGAAAAAGCTGTCATTTTCACAAATCTCACCAGAAAATGAAGAAGCTCAAAAAGGCACCAAATACTCCTGATATAGCAGATAGCCCATTACGCATTACCATCGTCCACAGGACTTCCGACAATTCTGTAAAATACTTCGTAATTAAGGTCGTACGATCAGACATCAAATTTGTTTGATTATGACACAAGGTTTGGACTTTTCCCAAACCACAACTGGTATTGAATGGAAAACATCTGAATTTCAAAATGCTAAAAATCTCCAAAAGTCGAGGATATTAGCAGAGTGGCTGGACATTGAACACACCTACATGCACTGCTGAAGCTATAACATTTTATCTCAGTTTGCAATACCTTTGAGGTCCTACTAGGCTAGTATAGCATGAAAAATAATTAAATCAATTAAAACGAGTAACCGAGTATATTATAAAACAGTACAGTGTTGTGGTATCAAGTCTTTCGCGACAAGTTTGATACGGATGGTTTGACGAGGCCGGTTTGATACCGATATCTTTTTGGGACATGCCTGTTTTGTCAGAGATCTTTTAACGCAAATTTCAAAATCTACTTTTCATACGTATTTATCTCGATCAGATATACTAAGCTGCAATCAAACAAATTTAAAGCGTAGCCAAATGCAATTTAAACGAGATTTACCAAACTTACCAGCATGGGCGAGACTGAACGCCCAAAGACGAAGATATGAAGCAGTGTGTGATATACAGCTGAGACAATACTCAATAGTATGAATAATTTGATGAATCATAACCTCGCTCATGATAAACTGCAAGAAAATCAATAAAATCTTAAAAACTGGGTGGCATGTGGACGCGTCAGGTTTGTGCGGAGATCATGAGAACCATCCCAGTGGCTAGCGTCTGGGGTGGTCGAGCTTTATGGTATGTATCGACAACTGAACCAAAAACGGGGTCTCAGAGAGAGATTAGGGAGGTGCTGTGCAACTGCATCTGACAAATACTGTGATGAGAAAAAACAATGAAAAAAAAATTGAACAGTGAAAAAGATACTACAAAAATAAGATACTTCAAAATGGCGACAATGACCGTCAGCAAGCGAAGAGATTGTTGCAGACATTTAATGGCGTTTTTTCAACCATTTACGCGTACGAGCCAAGTATTCTGCGTCTGTCTAGTCACGCCAACACAGAGCATCCTTTTCGAGGTTCTGTTTGCCGATCTTCAGTCACAAGTCACGTGCTTGGAATTCTCATGGGAACTGTGGCGAAGTGTATTAAGGGTAAATCTATTCATCTTGGTTCATCTATTCTATTAAGTTGTTGCTGTATTTCGCCAAAAAATAAACTAAACTTTCATCAGGCTGGGCCACAACAACTGACAGACCACTTGGCCCCAATGGTAAATGGAGTAAAGTGCCTTTTGTGAGGACACAAGGAAGCATTGCTAGCACAGGAATCGAACAAGTGGCCAGCAACCTTTTGATCTCTAACGCTGATGATTTGAAATTCCGTTAACACGAAAGAAAATTAATATCTAAAAACAATCGAAACGTGGAGCTAAATTAATAACTAATATTGTTCAAACATTTTCGTTTTATCTATAAAATCTTCCAACCTCATCCTCATCAACATTTTCAATTAATTGTTCTTCATCATTCAATAGATCGTTGTTAGGTCGTGGATTGAATTCCAACATGGATATGTCACCTGACCCAGCATCATTAGGCTGAGCTTCAAGCAGCTATGAGCAAAAAAAATCTAGATATCACAAAAGCCTTTGATACAATAACCCAGATTGTTCTCATTTACAAGTTAGAATCAATTCAAGACCAATATTTACTTTCTATTCTACTACAATGCATGTTAAATTTTACATTGCATTTTCTGACAAGAAGCTTAAATTTGCCTCGCCAATATTAACTCGACTACAATTAAGATGAGTGGAGTTTGAATTCAACTGCTTCAAAAAAGTGCTTGAAAGCCAAGGCCAGAGCGAGTATCATAGCATGTTTTGGTATGACTTCATTTAAAATCAATATAGAGTAGGTGGGCAAACAATCTTCCACCATACTCACCAAACTGGTCCTACTAGTGCTTGGGCGAGGATTGATTACTGGATCTGCTGCGGAAACTAACTGAAAGATAAAAAAGAAACAAGTCAGAAACTTTCATCACAACATATTCAATAATAGCATTTAAAAAACTAAAACTGCATACAGTAAGTCTAAAAGCAAACCACGGATAAAATTTATTTTGGTAATTGAAGCCAAAGTGGCGAAGAATCCACTTGGAAAACATTTTAATTCATTGATAGAGTTAATATGCCAATTGCCAAGTTACAAAGAGCGATGCAGAGCCTTTGAACTGCACTCGAGCAACTTCGGTTGTACATTCCTCGTTTGTACATTTAGAACAACAGGTACATTAAAACTAAGCCATAACTGACGGAGACGGTTTTAAACATGCAAAACAATCTTTATTTGAAATAACTTACACGAGAATAATTCTTTTTGTTATATCGAAAATAGAGAACGATAGGTTTTGCTAGAAGCATCCAAGGCACACAAATAAAAGCTACCACCACGAGTAAGATTTGTAACCCATACTGAGCTGAAGCACTGGGTCCCCCATAAACAGGGTAACTTCCAGAAGCAGCATCAGGGCGGACAAACATGAACATGTTAATAAGACCAATTAGCAAACTGGGAGCAGCCTAAAAAACAAAAATGAACCTTGCATCAAAAAACTTTAAAAAAATAACTACGGTCGACAAAATTCAGCTCTGGTATACCGTCAAAATACATAAAACATCTCTTTCTTTTTCAAGAACAATGTACTGAGAAAATTAATAATAAGCTATAGACAGTATCTAGAGTCTTAAAGGCACAATCAAACTTATTGGCACAACCAAAAAAAAAAAAAAAATTGCGTCATGATCTGGTTAATTTGCGATTCTTTGCCTTTCTACGCGCATGTTCATACCTGTAGTCCTAGCTATACTGACGAGGAATAAAAGATGAATGTCGATTTCGAAACAGTATGTCTTAGGCTGTTAATCAAAGATTTGATTGTGCCTATAAGATTCTGGATACTGTATATAGCTTATTAGGCTACTAATCTCTTTCTTTATTGTGAAAATGCAGAAAATTGCCATACTATGCCAATTCTGACCGAAGGAGTACCATGCTAATGGTGCTGTCTCACTTGCAAAACTCTGTTCGACAAAAACTAAACTTTAGCATTAAGCAAAAATTCTCCATGAGACACAACCATAATCTCTAAATTTGAAAGAGAAGCCCTTTGAACTATTTTTCACATTGTCTTGCTGGTAAGTTTTTGTCTGTCGTACACGCAGGCGCGTAGCCAGAAATTCGCAATGGGGGGGGCTGTTTGGGGGGTCTGGGGGCGGAGCCCCCAGCCGCCGGAGGCCAATGGGGGTGTGGGGGCGAAGCCCCCAGCTGCCGGAGGCTGGGGGTTTGGGGGCAAAGCCCCCAGCCGCCGGAGGCACGGGGGTCTGGGGGCGGAGCCCCCAGCGCTCGAAAATTTTGCATGTTTTTGCAAAAATAACTTCATTTTAGGGCTATTTTGATTAAAAAATAATGCTTTTAAAACGTGGCCTAGAAATTGGCAGTGCAAACAAGATTAAACTGGAAGCATAAATGGGCTATTTGGGAGGTAGCTAATGGTAAAATGTAGTTCGCTTGTTTAGATGCTGGTAAATTATAAAATCGAATACTTCAATAAAACTCACACGGAGTAATCTATTTCGTATACAGTTTATAGAAAAAAAATAATTGGAGGGGGCTAATGAAAAGAGATTTGAGAGAAATGATTGGTAATTAACAAATACTGAATAGACCCCCCCTTTTCCTTAGTTTATAGTATATTTGTTGATGACACCTATGTTCAGCATTTTTACACTTGCGATCAAATTTGATTGCTTATTTCTTACCATTTATCAAAGGTTTCATTTATTTGTTGGTTTTATTTTGACAAATTAGCCCCCCCCTGGACATATGTTTCAAAAGATGTTTTAAATCACTATCTAGTCCATTCCAGTGCATAAAACAGTATCAAAGTGCTAAAAATGTAGTGTTTTCCCATTCTGCATTATGGTCGACATGTCAATGGGGGGGGGGGCTATAGCCCCCCCGCCCCCCCTGGCTACGCTACTGTCTAAAAACGTGGTATTTTCCTAATTCTGCGTTTTGGTCGGCAGTTCATTAGCCCTCCCGAAATAAAAGTTTCAAAATAGTCTAATTCAGTGCAAAAAAACAGTCTTAGAAATGCTAAAAACGTGGTAATTTCCTTATTCTGCATTTTGGTCGGCAGTCCATTAGCCCCCCCCCCCCAAAATAAACGTTTCAAACTATGCTTTAAATCATTTTTTAGTCTAATCCAGTGCAAAAGAGAGTCTTAGAAGCGCTAAAAACGTACTATTTTCCTTATTCTGCATTTTGGTCGGCAGGCCAATGGGGGGGGCTATAGCCCCCCCCGCCCCACCCCTGGCTACGCTACTGCGTACACGTTTTGTTTGCCAAATATTGTTGTTAAAATTGGTACAAGTGGGCAGGATCATTAGCTGCTAGGCATTTAAATAACGTGCTAAACTACATAAATATAATTACATTGGCATTAGCCACAGTCCAAGTTGACCATTTGACAAGGATGAGAATGCAAAGGTAGCCAATTACGGTTAAGATGAAGAGCATTTGGGGGATCCATTCACAAAAAATCTCCCAGTGATGTTTGAAATATCTAAAAAGAAAAAAAAAAAACTTAAATGCTGAAAAAGTTGAGTTGTTCGACTTTCGTTTAAAGAGTGGTGCACCGAAAGATGGATTTTTATTGCGAGCCATATTAGAATTTTCGAATAAGTCCAGCAAAAAAGAAAACCGCTAAACATTGAGGTTTAGAAGCGTCAAAATTATCAAACGTACGGTAAAAACAGAGTCATTCAATTAGGGATATCCATTTCAGAATATCGAATCCTACGAAACCGGTTCCTCTTTTGAACCGGTTCCATTTTTAGGATTTGGTTTAGTTGCGACGAAAACCTGCAAGTGATAAATTTGTTCAACCGAGCCGGCTGACCGAGTTAGGACACGTCCTTTTGACCCGGATGTTACAATGGCGTGATTTTCTCTAAGACGACTAAGCCCACCTGTTCGCGGGCCTGTTTCCGAAACAACTAGAAATGACGGTTAAAATGAAAGCAAAAACTTTAGAGAAACTGATGAAGCATTGCAGAATGAGAATATCCATCCAATAATCATGTGATTTGTACTGCTGTAATTCTTGTACTGGCTATACAAGTATACATTCATTAAAAATGAAACAAAATGGTAGACTTTTTTTGTTTTGCAGTAGTCAAGCAGTTAAGTGCTGAATTGATATCACAATAGTACTGACGGCCATTTTATAGATTTAGGATTCGGAATTCTTTGGAAAAAAGATTCGGAATTATTCTAGATTACATAATTGTTCTGAAATGGACATCCCTTCATGATCAGTCATAAATTATGCACCACAAACATTAAATAAAACTCACAGATGATTTTTCAAGGCAAGAATGAGACCAAATATCATCTGACAAAATCCCACAATCACAGCTGACTTCATTTTGTAACTGTTTAGAAACGTGATTTTATTCAGGGCAGTTTCCCATATCTGAAAATAACTTAGGCATAAAATAATGCGTCTCGATCGTACACATTCGAAGACACTGAAAGCAGTTTATTGTTATTATAACTGGACACATGCACGCTGATGTATACTAAAGAAATTGCGGCACGGCATTGATGGGTATGATGTTTCTAATACAAATGTGTTTCCATAAAAAGCGAGATCTTTTTATGTAGAATAAACCCGATTGAGGCGTTTTTCGGTGAAGTCACAGCAAGCTTGATCCTATAAATAAGCCTTGTTGCTTATAATCATCAGAATACGAGCATACGATAAGGAGCTACGAGTGAAGCTACTAAGCATCAATATGAATTATAAGATTTTTTAACGGGAAGAATGCCACAATCAGATTTATTTTACTTATGCCCGGTGAACACCAAACCCTTAGGTTTTTAGGCTTATTCCTAAGGGTCCACGACAACTGACCGCGAACCAACTGACCACGAGCAAACTGGCCGCGGACAACGCCGATTGGCTGAAAAGGGCGATCCAAAATATATTTTTACTATACCCAGAGCCATCTTGCCCAAACCTTCACTTTGTTACGAAATCACTGCGACGAAATCAGTGACGAAATCACTGTAACGAAATCGTCGCTTCGCGGTCAGTTTGTTCGCGGTCAGTTTGTCGCGGTCAGTTGACTTGGCTCGATTCCTACTTTAGCAATTTTTAATCTTTTTCTGTTTAACCTTTTAATCGAATTTACAAACAAAATGTTTGAAACGGTAAGTTGAAAAGTGACCAGTATACTTTACGGTTAGATAATTAAAGCGTTAATTAAACAGCAAATAAACAATATAAGCTGGTTTTCATCGCGTACAATTAATTCAATAGCCATGATCGCTCAACGGAAATTTACGCTGGTTTTATTTTTATTCCTCATCAAGTCTTTTTATGCGAGGTGTTTCAATGGGGTTCATAACAGAGAACCAACGTGATTTCGCCATAAAAGCAAATCACAGCTGTAATGACAACCGGATAACTGTTCAGTGTTCATAAGGGGATCTTCGTGGGTGTCGTTATTTACTTTTGGTTGTTAATTTGGTCGAGTCCTTTGATTCTGAGAGTTGATAAGCCTACCTAGCTAGCCTACCTGATATACTTTAAAACATGTGACAATAGGATGGCTCACTTACTTTTCTCAGTATAAAGTGATAATTTTGGTGATACAAGCTATTGTGACGCAATAGCAAAGCATTCGTCTTCAAACATAATGGGAAGCTTTATGTAAACCTACGTTGCACATTGATATAAGTATAAATAACCGAAACAAATTACTGGATCCATTCCAACAGGATAGGGATTTCCGACCAAAGATGCAGAAAAGTTTCCACTAGTAGAATGGCGACGAAACACTCCTTCAACGGCAGGATCGAGAGCGAGAACATTCGTGCTGTTGAGCAATTCTTGTCTAAACAAGAATTAAAAAGACTTTCTTATTTGATCAAAATTAACTGGGAACACTGAATGAAGAGCTGATTTACAACTTTAGTTGTTCGTGGTTTATGAAGAATTACACAACCTTTAGCGTGTAAACTTCCATCTCAGCAGATTTACGAAATTAGTTAGTAGAAAAACCAAAATCGATTTGAACTTATAAATTCTGCAATACATAGCCCAATTGAGTTCAAAGCATTTCATATCTGTGGTACTTGATAAATACATTATACAAATGCTCCATCGCCTACATTCTAATATAAATATAAATATGAAAGTCAATTTAAAACCTTAGAACTGCTATCGATTAGCAGTCTCGATAACAAAAAGCAGGTTGTTTTTTTTATAAGATTTGTTGTCAAGACTAAGCGTTTACTAAGAACAGAAGAAAGCTAAATCTATGTTTAACTTCACCCTGAAAATGACAAAGCTGAAAACAAGGGATCAGCAGTAATTACATTTTTTATCAAAACTTTAAAGCTTATGGCTCAAAACCGAAATAAAATGCCTTGCACCAGAACCACATAAGCATCTTCGGATCTACTCCTAAACTGGTTTGAATACTGGGGGAAGTCAAACTGTTTGGTTTTTGGGCGAGTTTACCAACACCCATAACTACCAAATTGGGTGGGATTAACACACCCTTTTCTGATAGATCGCTATCAACCTGCATTATAAAAGTTTTGATTTGGTGCTATCCCGTCCAACCACTGTCGTAAAAAACGACATTATTCAGGGAAACAACTTTCATCTTTTTGTTTTACGTGATTTAGCGTTTTTAAGATGTTTTATTACTTACGAGTAGTTCATGGCAGCAACATTCCAAGCTGATCCAAAGACGTTGAGCGATCGTGAAAAACACTCATTGTATAAAAAGCCAGCGTATATCGAAAACAAACCCATGAGTAAAATCAAATACCGACCACCAAACATCATTTCCCATATCTAGTAAAACAATGGAGTATCAGTGTTCAAGAAAGAGCGTTCATAAAACAACGTAACACGCACTTAAAACACAAAAATTGTTAGTATAAAAGCAGCAGCACAAAAATTCTAAAAAAATCAAAAATCAATGAACAATCTATGAGTATCAAACTACACCATTGTCATGTCTGTTATAACAGTACAGGGTGTTCATAAAGTCTCTTTACAATTTAAAAAAATTACTACAGCTTCAAATGATGAGATAACACAATGAGGGTTGTTTTGTATTAATCAGTATTTCATAAAGTTTTCATTGACACTAGAATTTATTGTTTCAGATAAAATTTTTACGTGTTTCAGATAAAATTTCTACAATTGTAATGATTGAGTTATATGAACCCCCTTAAAATCTGAAATTAATACTCTTCAAGAAAAAGACGTGCAATGTGTTTTCTGGTTTATTGAGAAAATCAGATGTTTAGATCGATTGAGACTACAGAACTAAGTGCGGAAGAGGCCCACCATCATGTCCTTCAATTCGTTTATGGTGCAAGAAATTATTGAGACAGGGACGTGACGGTTGTCACCTCACTAAAAATTGGAGGCTTTTTTTCAGTTCAACCAGCTTATGATGCAAACGCCAGCAGCAACGCGAAGCTGCTTGATCTGCATCACAAGCTGGTAGAACACAACAAGGTTGTGATGCTAATTCTGTTCAACCAGCTTGTGATGCTAATCACACGCCTTCGCGTCGCTGTTGCAGTTTGCATCACCAGCTGCTTGAACAGGTTATTTTGATGGGGTTTTTCTTCAGGAGTAGTCATTTTCTCGGGGTTCATTAAACTCAATCATTAAACACGTTGAAATTTTATCTCAAACAATAAATTTTAGTGTCAAGAAACACTTTATGAAATACTGGTTAACATAAAGCAACCCTCATTGCGTTTTCTCATCATTTGACTTTGTAGTATATTTTTTAAATTGTAAAGAGACTTTATGGACACCCTGTATATCCACAAAAAATAGCGGCTTAGGAAATCAGGGGTGCGTAACTCGTGGAGTGGTTCATTAATTCTTTAGCTTCTTTTCAAGAATTCATCCCTAACCAATTGGCAGGGCTTAAGGGCCTGTCATTTTGAGAAATAAAGCTATACTGTGAAAAGCAAACTTACTACAGTAGACCATTTCTTCAATTTCTTTATATCAATTCTAGTAATCACGACCAATTACCTCATTATCTGATTTATTGCTAAACTTCTTCTCATTCCATACAAGATAGAGACCAAACAAAAACATAAGAAAGCCATGGCCGAGATCACCAAACATGATTGCGAATAGAAATGGAAAAGTGATGATAGTAAAAACCACTGAAAACACAAAAAATTAAATCCAAGTAGTAGGTATAGGAAGGTACTTAGAATAACAGTATGTTCGAATAAGTTTATGTACAGGGTGACCACCAAAAAGCACCCACATAGTACTTCTCTTGGTTGTAGAAGGAAATTTAGAGCAAGGAATATTAAAACTATATTTTTTCCCACCATGAGAAGGCATTTTGCGTGAAGACCTGCAGACCTGTTCGAGTTTTTTTAGGATTCTGTTTTTTTGTTTTGGTCACGCTGTACTTATTTTTTAGTTCGTTATTATTTGTTTTTTTTTTTTAGCTTTAAAACCAATACAGACTAGACAAAACACGACGATTTTAACAGGAATGAAAAAAAGAGCTAGACATTACAGTATAGCAGGATTTTACCCATACCAGACTGTTTTTGAAAATACTTCTACAGCCATTAATTACAAAACATCACAAAGACGTTTGTTAAATGTTGATAGAAAAACATTCAAATAAATAAATTCTGGCTTACGCAACAACGAGCATAATCCGAAAGAGCTAGTTTCTTTAAACTGACAGTGCATGCATACCACTAAAATGTGGAGTAATATATAACATAGATACATTATGTAAGATATGTCACGTGCTATGTCCAATGTCCATGCCAGAAAAAACCTTTGCACACTATACTCTGCTTACTTGGATTGATTTCTTTGTAATTTGCCACACCGTAGGAATCGGTCAAGGTTTGAAAACTGCCAGTGAACTTGTCTGTTCGATTGAAAGTTGTGGGCGCCTTGTTTGTTGAGATTCGTTGTATTATTGAAGGAATCGAGGAACCGCTTGATTGCTACAGCAAAATAAAGGACTTCTTTTACAATTGCTTTTCTTTTCGTTGGTCCAATCTCAACTGTTTTTTTTTTTTTTTTCATACCAAAGTTGGAAGCCCAATTTGGGTTTTAAAAGCAGCACGGCAAGTTTAACAACTCAACAGGGACAATACTAAACGGCAGAAAAGAGGAAAAAGGGGAAATCGCGCTAAAAGGCTGGATAGGTTAGAGCTCACCCAAACCCTAACTGCCTTTTCCTACTTTCCCACCTTTTAGCACGATTTCCGCCTTTTGGCACGATTTCCGCCTTTTAGTACTATCCACTCAACAGCACATGCCTATAGCCTTTTTTGGAGCTTAGCATTCACTTAAAACTACATTTATTGTTTCTGACCAATACCAATAGAGATTTTAGCAAAATTTAAACCCGTTTTCACCACAAGTAACACATGAAACCAATTTCTTAAACCTGGCCAAACCATGTTAATACACATGAGTGTAAAAACTTTATGTGGACGCAAAGATTACAATAATCCAATTTTCTAACTTACAATAACCCAAGTTTACTGTAAATATTACAGTAAATACTGCATGTCGATGAAAAAATGTAGCGACCACTCACACACAAATTAACCCAATAAGTTATATTATATATAAATTAACATAAATTATATATATAAACAAATTATATGTAATTATATATATTTTTACAACTCCATGCTTAGGGCGACAGTTAATGTTATGAGACATAGTTTAAGGCGACACTGAGTTTAGGGCGACAAATTCGTGTTGCCTTAACCTTTGCGCGTTAAATTCCAGTAATTTGGATGAAACAACTAAGAAATACTATGCTAGAGTTAAAAGCCCTGCTCAAGCCCTATCAATTGGTACGGTTTGCGTAAAGTTAGATTACGACGTTACGCAGTTATTACGTCACGATTTTGAAGATTGTTGTTGTTGTTATTGTTGTTTTACCGGGCTACATCCGAGGGATGGCAGCCTCCTATGTCCAAAGAGGACACAAGAGAATCATCCTTAACACAGAAGTGCTACTGGCATAGGATAATTCCGGAGGTTGGTGGCCATTTCGATCCCTGCACAAAGCAGGGCACTCCCACCACTCGAAGGCGACCACCGTTGGTGGGTCTTAAAGAGTGCAGCCAGATGCACAAAACGGGTTGAAACAACATCGAAAAAAAAGCTTCTCATTACTACTAATAGCAATAGTAAGAGTCGACTCGCATCAAGTTACTCTAGCCAATTGAGAAAGTCTTCTGGCACAAGAAATGCAAGAAGAAAGAAATCCCAACAGGCATGGTTCCCAGAAGGCGCTGCTAGCGGGAGGCCAATTCTGCAAGACCCAAAAGTCAAGCAGCTCAGCACCGATAGTCGACCATGCCGAGTACCCAATAACCGCCTCTTACGGTTCGCTGGGTGGGCGGCTTCACTATTCTGCCCCGGTTAAGCACGGGGAATTTTGAAGATTGTATAGATCGTCGTTTCATCAACTACTGGTTTAGGCGACACCAGAAAAAATTGTGTTTCATTTTTGAAAACGATATGTATCTACGAAGTTTTAATAGCGCATTTAAAAAAACAGTTTTTGATGGTTTATTTGGAAAATATTTTGGCTCTTTCAGCGGATGATTTAAAAATATACACTTTTGCGACTTACATTTTTGAACAAAATTTTGAAAAATGGTATCCGGTCAAATTTCATGCTTGGATAAGCACGAATTTATTCTGTGTGTCTGTGCATAATAGTGCTTCTGGTTGTCATTAAACGAAGAAAATAACCTAGCCTAGGGTAGCCTAGTTTAAATGCAAGCAATAAAATCGGAAATGGTAGACTGCCAATGTGGATAATGAGATAGTTTTAGGCTAAGCAGTAAATATGTAAAGCATTGGCTGGTTTATAGGCTTCTAAGTAGGCGACTAGTAGACCTAGCTTGAAAACTGCCTTCCTTAGGCTATAGCATAGCCTAATCCTGTAAACTGATTGGAACAGAAATTGGCCTACTGGTAGCAGGTTAGCTTCTTTTAAATTTTTTGCTTTGCAACAATAAACTTTTTGAAATACAGCCATATATGCTACCGTAGGTTACCGATAAATTCTAGCTAGCAGCCTAAAATGCTTTCACAGCTTTGCTGGTTTCAGTACCGGTATCCTATGCAGCTATCAGCAAACTAGAGTTGTTTGTAACAAGGCTACTTGTTTGTATTCTCGTAGGTTACAGGTTTGCACCGTTATGAATTGTAAGTTATGGAAGCATAACGTAAGCTAGGTGTGTAGCTAACTCACTGAAAGACTGCATCATAGCAAAATAGGCCTATGGCGTTTGATAGGTAACGGTACTGGCAGGCTAGCCTATTTGAAAAGGACAACATGAAGCTTTCACTGCCTTACTGGTACGGTACATTAGCGGTTGTGCTAAACAACTGTTATGGCTGTGCAAATTATCGTAACTAACCATGTTAGTTTATATAGGCTAGGCCTACTGTTTTGTTCATTAGGTCTGTTTGCAATTGGCCAATGTCATAGTATGGTTAACATAAGTTAAGACTAGTAGCCAATTGCAAATTCAGTCTCAGTAGCCTGGTGCTTTGAATTCTGCTGGTAGAAGTTTCTGTTTGGAAGGGTGGGGCAGGCCTAGCCTAGTTAGTGAGGGGTTAAATGTAACAATTAGGCTTGTCAGCAATTTTACCAATGAATTTAACTAAATCAATTAATTTATTTGAATCTGAAAGTGTCCTAGAGACTGCACTGTATTCTTCAGATTTTATGATATGAATTGCGTTTAAAAATAAAATAAATACCTACTATAGTCTTTCTTTAGACAGGTGGAGAATTAAAAATGCTGTAAAGCTCTAAAAAAGCAGAGAGCTAACACTAAGATTTATGGGACATTAGCAGCTCGGCTACTCAAAAAATAAATGAAATTTGTATTTAATATATTATCGCTAATCGACTTAGTTTACTTTAAAGAACTTAAAACTAGAACTGAAAACTGTGCTTCTTATCGATCACCTATAACCACAACTAAGGAAAAAAACCAACTGAGATCTATTAACTGAAAACCAAGTCTTTAAATTGCTAATTAAATGTAAATTAAACTTTGCACTCAACGTTCAAAAATAAAGGAAACGGAGATCGAGCTCGTAATCACCGCAAGTCCCGCGGCAAGCAAGACGTGCCGCGCGCATCACATCTCACTAAACCCGAGCGCTTGCAGAGACCACGAGTTCGAAACTCAACACAAGAATTGTAAGCAAAATGAAATATAGCCACACATCCCCCTCGACAAAAAAAAAAATTTTGGCCGAAAAATTTTGTTAGTGTTCATATTGTTCAATATAGAAGGAGAGATCAAATGGAACAGTTATCGGTCGTTCGCTCTGCTTTTGTATAGAGTCCAAATAAATTCATTTAGTCTTGCGCCAATAAATAATTCTTGCAGTTCAATTGAATAGACGCTGTATGTTCGTTCGTAGGACGGACATCTTGAATCACGATTATTCATGTATTGTTGATTAAGTCCATTTCTTTTTCCTCAAATGCTTGGAATTCGTGCAAGACACTCGTGAATTGAAAATCTGTCACTGTTGCATTTAAAGTTCAAAGTGCGTTCATATGAAAAGGGTGAACGCAGAGTGAAATAACGCTTCACTTTAGATTGTCTGATGAAATCTGTTATGCCGATAGCATCGTATACTTCGTTTATTAATGGCGCTAAGACCCAATCGGAAGAATTCAAAAGTTCGTTATAATGCTCATAAAAGTCGAGGCTTGCATTGATTGGTCGTTGAACGAGAAGAAAAAAGCTAAATTCTTGCCGTAACTGTTCAAGAGATGCAAAAAAAAAAAAGGTGAGGGGATGGGGCAAAAGCAAAAAAAAAATATTCATGCAACACAAAATAAAGAAAAATTACACAAAACCATACAATTTTTTTTTTTTAAAGTCATTATAGCACAGACAAGGTTCCGTTGCAACTATTCAACATTCTCTCAAAAAGGAGGAATGTCAAATCTATTGAGAGAAAAAAAAAACTATGCATAAAACAATGCATATGCCGGCTTCAAAATCAAAAAAGTATGAAAAACTGATCCGACATCATCCAGAAAAAAAATCTGGCGGACCAAAATAAAAATCCAGCAAAAATGTTTAAGAGCAGAGCCGACCAGTAGGTATACGTATTTTTGAAAATCATGCCTTTTAAACATTCAACTTCAATCTATCATGCAGAAAAAAAATGCAAGCGTTCAGAATATCACACCACTCGTGCTGCTTCGCAAGTGTGCACCCTTGCGAAAACAATCGAAAAGTAAAACACTTAGCGGACGTCTAAATTATCAAGTTACAACAGTGCGGTACCGGTACCTAACAATATTACACGCCGCAGTTATTATGCAGTAATTCACAATTCACAAATCAGTCTTTTGGTTGGCCTCAGTAATCGTCCGCTGGAAGAATGGGGAAACCAAGGTTGTGCTTCCGGATTCAATGGTGAAGAAACTGCTTTGTTGGAATCGGCCGAGGTATCTATCGTCGACATCTCATTTGACTCCTGACTAGCACGAAGGTCGTCACCATCAGCGCTGTCACTGTTGTGTCGTTCCACAAACCTCTTCAACCGATCAATATTTACGAATTCGGGTATTGCCTGCTGTAGTTTGTCATTTCTCTCGAAATTCTTGACAAAGTTTATTTGACATTGGAGTTGCATGTTGATCAACACCTATGATCTATAATAGACTCAGCTATTGTTGCTTCGGTCTAGGCATGTTGTTGAAAACGGGGTCACCACTATCGCTAATCGACTTAGTTTACTTTAAAGAACTTAAAACTAGAACTGAAAACTGTGCTTCTTATCGATCACCTATAACCACAACTAAGGAAAAAAACCAACTGAGATCTATTAACTGAAAACCAAGTCTTTAAATTGCTAATTAAATGTAAATTAAACTTTGCACTCAACGTTCAAAAATAAAGGAAACGGAGATCGAGCTCGTAATCACCGCAAGTCCCGCGGCCAGCAAGACGTGCCGCGCGCATCACATCTCACTAAACCCGAGCGCTTGCAGAGACCACGAGTTCGAAACTCAACACAAGAATTGTAAGCAAAATGAAATATAGCCACAATATTTTTTACTTGTTCAAGTTTTTGGAACTTTTGGTAATTTGGTAAAATTGTAAAAAAATTAAAGTAGAGTAGCCTAGAAAAAGAAGATAGGAACCAAAAAGCAGAAAAACACACGCAGTAAACATGTACAAAAAGTAGTCTTTTGAATTAAGCGCTAAACTGAAGTCTATTTAAAAACATAAAACAAAAGTTGCAAGTTTGAACTGATTTCTAATTGATATGATAATTTCCAGTAATAAATCTGCTTGAAACAATAAATGAGTGTCATCATAGACATGAAAGTTATTGCTTGTTTCACCATTGATTGCTTTACAATTTTGGCGTTGTAGGCTGATGCAACTAATTTGTTTAACAAAAATATAGAAATTTGTTGGGACATGCAATTGCCTATTATGTTACTGCTTAGTGATTGTCATCAAGCTTGCAAACCAGCAACTGGAATCTACAATTAAGTTACATCTAAATAGGTTGGTTTTAATTGGAATAATGTCGGGGTCTCTTATTGAAATTTTCCATTCCATAAAGCTTTGTATGTAATGTTTTGCAAAGTTTTGCATTTTTTGACAGTAATGAGCTATTGTTTGGTATCGATATTAATTTCTGAATTAATTTCAGATTGAACTTGATTCACACCAAATTGCAATGTTGGCGGTGGTAGGCCTAGTCTGTAGATTTTGGTAATAGGTAGTAGATTTTACCAGTGGTAGCTTTTAGAGGTTTCAAGTGGTGAGTGAGTAGCCTACTGTGTAATGGTGGTCAGTAAGTTGGAGGCGATAAGTTTTGGAGTAGCAATATTGCGCTGGAAGACATATAGCCTAGAAACGGTAAGGGGGTCCGATTCCAATTACATAATGTTTGTTTTTGGCTGACAAAACAAAATTGACCTTTATTGCCTGAAGAGTCCCGTTAACAAGGACGAAGCGCGTCATGATGGCTCAAATCCATTTAATGTCATATTGTCATTAAATCATCATTCATTTTGAGAAACAGTGTTCCAAGTGCTCTTGTCCTGAACCCCCTGAACTGAATTTAAAGAGGTTGGTATATGTTTTATTATTGTCAAAAATTTAATATTTACAGTAAGGGTTTGGGAATTGTACATCTTACTTGTTCTTAATTTGTTACAATATAAATAGTAGGGTGTGGTGAACAAATTTTTGAATTTCAAAAAGTAGTGTTTGTATAAATACCCAAATGTGGTGTAAAAGCCATTGGAACCAATTTTGAGATGGTGCACCCTCTAGTGGCTGTGCACATCTGTCGAATGCAAGAAAAATAGCTAATTTGACCACATCTCAAGAACCGCTTAAGCTAGAAACCTGGTGTTTGACTTAAAAGATGCCGAAGCCCCGCTTTTATATCCACTCTACCAAGTTATAAGCAAAAAACATCTTTTTTGATCGAAAACATACATTTTTGCACATGGAATAAGAGCTTTCTTTGAATTTTTTTGTATGTTCTATGTTGTTGCTAATAACAAGAAATATTTCAAGTCAGATTAATATATCACTTGAAAATGGCATCTTTGGAAATGTCACATCATCCTTAAATTGTAAAGAACTGACTAAAGTTAACATAGATGCAGCAAGTAAATACGCATGCAATACCAAGCTCTGATTGCAGTTAGGCCACTTTTAGATTGAACTTTTCATAAGTGCAATTATCCTCAAAAACGACTAACACAAAATTTACCTTGTCTTTAATGTATCTTACTCACTTTACGGCAAATTAGAAAAGATTTGTCAAAGAAGGTAATGTACAGACTAAAGTACATTTTGTGGTTGTGTTATTCAGGCGAGTTGCACTAAAAGAAATATGAATCTAAATAGTAATGGCAATTATAAAAAAAAGGGTAAAAGATTGACTGCTGAAAGTTAAATTTAATTTCTGCATTACCTCAAAATTTGTGAATTAAATTTTAAAGTAATTAGGAGCTAAATTTAAAGTAATAGGTATATTCATTTTGTTTATCAAGTGGTTATGTTACAGTAGTTGTTGTTGATTTATGTAGCATTAGACTATACAATTGAGGCTGAAAAGAACCATGTTAAAGCTAAAACGATCCCATTCTCATGCCACCATAAAAGAATGCTGGGTGGAGAAGTTTGAAGCTACTATACCATTTCCACCAGAAAAATTGCCAATAAAAAGACAAACAATTGAGCAAATGCTGAATTTTCTTGATTATCGAATACTTGGTGCAGCAAGGAATGTTGCCCAAAAAGTGCATGAAAGATGGATTTTGTCACCATCGTGTAATGTCCAGCCACAAGATGGGTAGATATTGCAACGTATCTATCTTTCATACACTACTTGGGCAACATTCCTTGCTGCCGCAAGTGTTCGATAATCAGGAAAACTCAGCTTTCACTTAATTGCTTGTCTTTTTATTGGCAATTTTTGTGGTAGAAATGATGTAGCAGCTTCAAAAACTCCTCCACCCAGCATTCTTTTATGGTGGCACCAGAATAAGATCATGTTTTCGTTAACATGGTTCTTTTTAGCCTCAATTTTATAGTCTAATGTTACATAAATCAACTCAAGCTACTGATATATTTTCACCTGATAAACAAAACGAGTTTACACATTACTTTAAATTCAGCATCGAATTACTTCAAAATTTAGTTTACAAATTTTGAGGTAATGCAGAAATTAAATTTAACTTTCAGCAGTCAATCTTTTACCCTTTTTTTACAATTGCCATTACTATTTAGATTCATATTTCTTTTAGTGCAACTCGCCTGAATAACACAACCACAAAATGTACTTTAGTCTGTACATTACCTTCTTTGCAAATCTTTTCTAATTTGCCGTAAAGTGAGTAAGATACATTAAAGACAAGGTAAATTTTGTGTTAGTCGTTTTTGAGGATAATTGCACTTATGAAAAGTTCAATCTAAAAGTGGCCTAACTGCAATCAGAGCTTGGTATTGCATGCGTATTTACTTGCTGCATCTATGTTAACTTTAGTCAGTTCTTTACAATTTAAGGATGATGTGACATTTCCAAAGATGCCATTTTCAAGTGATATGCTAACCTGATTTGAAATATTTCTTGTTATTAGCAACAGCATAGAACATACAAAAAAATTTCAAAGAAAGCTCTTATTCCATGAGCAAAAATGTATGTTTTCGATCAAAAAAGATGTTTTTTGCTTATAACTTTTTTTTGAAGCGGTTTAGAAAGAAAAGTTCTGGTAGAGTGGATATAAAAGCGGGGCTTCGGCATCTTTTAAGTCAAACACCAGGTTTCTAGCTTAAGCAGTTCTTGAGATAGGGTCAAATTAGCTGTTTTTCTTGCATTCGACAGATGTGCACAGCCACTAGAGGGTGCACCATCTCAAAATTGGTTCCAATGGCTTTTACACCACATTTGGGTATTTATACAAACACTACTTTTTGAAATTCAAAAATTTGATTTTTTTACCGCTCCCCAATAAATAGATCTACTGCATTTGAAAGTTGAAATAATATTATGCCAGCTTGCCTCAAAAATAGCGGCAATCTGCAATTTTCTTGTATGGCCTGCATAAAGAAAGAAAACGCGTTTTTTTTCGTTCGCTGGTGCATCACCAAACAAAATAAAATTGTAAAACCAGGAAAAAACACTTTAATTTTATTTATTTTTAATCCATCTGCTGCATAAACAATGGCAGAACCTCTGCCTGTAATCGCTAAAACTTTCTAATTTGTTAGGATTTGCCTAAATTAAAACTTTTCCATACTTAGTCCATAAACAAAAAAAATTTGTCCCCTCTCTCCCTTTTTATTAATTTCTGGCTGCGTCTGTTGGTATATGAGAGCAAAAATTAGTAACATTCAAAAATATGCTACCGCTAAAAACAAAACAATTAGTAAAAGCTGAGAACTGAGATATTATCTCAAATCTTTTGATACAAAGCTTATCAGGGCGTATAACGTGTAATACAGAAAATTTTGACTCTTTTTTTTACTCAAAAAAATTTGCATGAAACACTTAATTTACTAGAAGGAATTGGTTTAGAGCTTAATGGTGTAATTATGTGCTAAATGTTAGTGCATGGCAATAAGGGTAAAGTTGTTCATTGTTCTATAATATGTCCAAGCTCTTCTTGCTATCATGTTTCCAAAAAGTGCTCAATAACGTTGAAAAAGAGCAAATATCAGTTCTTGTAGACTTTTGTTTAATGATGGAGTATTTGTTTATTGATTAAGATTAATATTCGTACCAGATGGATCATGAGGTTTTTGTAGTCAGCAACAGAAAAACATGCAATTTTTTCAAATCCGAAAACTACAAAAGCAATATTTTAATTTCCAATCCTGGTAAGTTAGTGGAAACTTTTTTTTTTTCAAGATCAATGCAAAACTTTTTTTATTTTTTTGAAGTTTTTGGTGTTAGTTTGATGCATCGTTGACAATATTTTACTTTATTTCATTATGCTGAATGCTTTGGGTTCTTTAAAACAAACCAGAAGTTCTGTGTAACGTCACTTTGTAAATCAGATAGCTTTGGATTTACCACAAGTCGGGTTTATTTTGTAAACATCAACTACACTATTGTTTGATTTTATATTCTAGATATTATTTTCTTTCCTATATTCTGCCATGCTGAATTATTTTACATTTTGACAAATATTTTTAAAATCAAAGTACTTTGATTTAGGCACCAGCAACATTGAAGCTGAATTTCGATGTGTGCAGTCATGCAAGTGAGATCAAAAGCACTGAAGTTGTGATCTACATACTACAAGTTGTTATGTAAGGGCACAGCTATGTACATAGGCGTCGGTTTTTTGTTGACTAAGCAAATTCCGAGGGAGCAAAATGTTTCTGCAAAGTTTCTCTGGAATTTTGCCCCCAAATTCAGATGAGAACCAAAAAAAGGTCTCTACAGAGTTCTGGTTTTATCTCAGTCCGGAATTTCGGATTTTTTGCTGCCAAGTGGGTATTACTTGCCAAAGAACCGAGGGAACCAGACATATTTTGCCCCCTTTAGTGTCAGATCCGAGAAGGCGCCGCCCCCAGGCCTTCCCAAAATCGACGCCTATGGCTATCTATCATGTAGTTTACTTGTGATTCGTAGACATTTTCACACTTTTAAGTCTAAACAACAATTTTTTGATTAGAACAAGTTTATAGGATTACGAGGCTCATTTTTCCTAAGAGTTTGAAAACAATTTAGAACAATGTTAGGTTCAGCATGAAAAAAATTAAAATTTGCATACATGGGATGGCACAACGTACAGTATTTGTAAGTTTTGAACGAACAGTATTTGTAATACTTTGTAATCAATTTCAACGTACAGTAGTTGTAATCAGGGAGTTTTCATGACATTTCTATGTTGCCATTCTTGAGTTGTCTTGCGCAGTGGTTCCCAACTGCCGGTCCGCTTAAATTTTTCGCCAGTCCGCTGAATATCTTTTTTTCACATCATTGCAATTTTTTATTAAAAAGACTCATTTTATGCTTGGTCGATTTTTAATCAGTAAAACTGGCGTAAATTTTTCGAAAAAAACTTCAAAAAAAATTTTTTTTTTTTTAAATCGTTTAGTTTCAAATAAAAGTTTTTTTTTCAAAAACAAAAAACAATTTTTTTTAGAATTTTTTTTCAAAAACGTATTTTTCTTTCAAATAAAGCGTTTTTCCAAAAAAAAAAAAAACAAAAAAAAAAAACGTTTGAAACAAAATGTTTACCGTGATTATATTTTCGAAGCTTTTCATCTGACGCTGTGACGCTTGTCAAGAAGAATCGTCAGAATTGAAAGCGCAGGAAAAGAATCGATGAAAGAGCGTCATTTGTGTATAACCTATAAGTTGAGAATGAATACTTTTTGTCGGCAGTGGGCGGGGTTAGAAGTTTTGATGAAAGTGACTTCAAAAGCATATAGATGAAAGGAGAACGAAAAAAGTTTTACACAAAATTCATTTCTTATTGCATTTTTTTCAATAATGTCATTTTTATCAGAACTTTTAACCCCTCCCACTGCCGACAGAAAGAATTTGTTGTCAACTTGAAGGTTGTACATAAATGACGTTTTCTCATCGATTCTTCTCCAACCAATTACTGCTTGGGATCATTCCATTATGATTCATCAAATGTCGTACACCACTAAATTTAAAAAATTGTTCATATTCACATAATTTAAAACTTTTGTCTATAAATCACCATGTAGCAGGAATTTTTTTTTTATCTTTAGTTTTGGAGTTATCGACTATTGAAGTTTTGCTTATTTGCCGCTAGTGGCGGTAGCGCGCACACCTACAAATAATTAAAAGTGGTTGGAAACCACATTTCTTGACCGATTTTGTTCAACAAAGTGTCAATTTATATGTTTTCAAGGCCAAGGAATTCAAAAATGCTGTCAAATTTGACAAAATGTAACTAGCTAATACAGAATTAAGGTATTTTTGTGAAAATGCACGGTTCCGCATTCAAGTTTCCCATCCTCTATAGTTTAGCATTTTTTATTTGGTTTGTGGTTGCATGTTGAGTGATGATTCAAGTTCCCAAGATTAAAATATCTTTTCTGGAACTTTATTTAAAATGCATTTTTCACCACCAAATTACCCTCACATAACTTTTGTTTTTGAAAAACAACTTTTATTTTTTGAAAAATATCTATTATTTGAAACAAAACAATTTTCAAAAGCTATAGACAGTATACAGAGTCTTATAGGCACAATCAAACCTTTGATCAACAGCCTAAGACGTACTGTTTCGGAATCGACATTCATCTTTTATTCCTCGTCAGTTTAGCTAGAACTACAGGTATGAACATGAGCGTAAAAAAGCAAAAAATCGCAAATTAACCAGATCATGACGCAATTTTTTTTCTCCTAAAAATTTAAGGTAACCGCAATATTACAAGAGATAGTTCTAATAGTTCAATGCAAAATAATTTCCAATAGCATGCCTTAGACAGCAGCTTCGTCCAATCTCAGGGCTCATCAGTAAAGCTAGCAAGGCCAAAAGGACAAACATCACCAGTGATAAAAATTTTCAAAACAAGCATCTTAACCAATTTATCAATCAATGAATAAATCTTTAAATCTCTATAAGACTTTGCATACTGTCTATGGCTTTTATTAATTTTCTCAGTACATTGTTCTTAAAAACAATTTAAAAAATTTTTTTTTTTACCACTGGCAAATCAAAGTCTCGACGCTTAAAGTTCTGTCGCTTAAACGTCTCGCGCCTAAACGTCCATGCCTAAAAGTCACGGTCCGGTCTCTAAGTCTCAAAACAATCAAGTTGTTGGTGATGTTTTTAACCTGCTAATTATGCAACGAAGTTGCTTCTGTCCTGACTTAAATCAAAACTTATCAAAGAAATTAATTGGATGCTGAAGCAGAGCTACATGTTTCAGAAACTTCTTTGCTGCCTCGCTTGTCGCATATTACTGTAACATCGAAACTGCACCAAATTTCTCACTAGCTTTTATTTTGTATTGTATATCCATAAATTGACATCTTGTTGTTTGAGCTGTTTGACATTTTGTGTCAATTCTAGTATTACAGGAGTAACATTTGCCGAAATAATTGGCTAATGGGCTACGTTGTGCCTGTAACTTTACGGTGGTTAACAAAAGCGATAATCATTACACCGGTATTTGTTATATTCATTACAATTTTTTGGTGCCGGTCGGTGAACATTTGTTGAATTTTTATCGGTCCGCCAATATACAAAGGTTGGGAACTACTGGTCAAACAGTAGTCATGACTTAACCAAAAAACAACTTTTAACCAAACAAAAATAACGTTTTGTCACTTTGTTCTTCAATAACCTAAGGGCGAATCAGGCTCAAATATAAAAACAGTTAGTCTCAGCTCAAAATTTACTACTTTTTAAAAAAATATAGCAGCTGAAACGTGACAGAAGAGGAGAAATAAATTAGCGCAATTTTTGGCATTACTAATAATTAAACTCTAAGATATTTTGAGGAAGAAGTTTTGATTCAAAAAATGAAAGCGCCACGGATATTACTCTTATTTTATGTATAACCTAATACTTGCGCGTCTGCAGCGCAGTAAGTAATTGCATTGTGATGTAAACAGCTTTATTTTGTAGAATAAGGACTATTTAAATATCATTCATAAAAACTTATTGTAATCAAGTATGTAATTATTTTTTTATAACAGGCAAAACAACTTGGATTCAAAGCTCAACCTGGTTTAAGTCTGATTTCCTCCCAATTTTTTGGTTTTGTATTTTGTGCATTGAGGTATCGCACTTATGACGTAAGTATGGTTTCTTTTCCTCCGTATTTTGCCTGCCAAACCTTAAAGAAAGGTTGCAATCAAATTTGCAACATGTTAACTGAAGACCTGCTTAAATCAATCAAACTCAAAGGCTAAAAATTATACCTTGTGTGGTTTTCTGCATCAACTTTTATTTTTTAGGAGTTCAGCTGTTTATTCAGTTTTTCGTGTTTCTCTGTTCCGACTGCTCTTAAATCGGTCGTTACAAGTACCTCATTATTTTCTGGGTTTCACTCTAGCAAAAATCAAAATCAGGGTGAACACTAACGAGTGGTTTTCACGGCATTCGAGAAATCTAAGTCGGTATGTTAAAGAAATGGAACAAACTTTACAAGAAACGTTCGCAAACAACATTGAAAAGTCACATAATGGTAATTAATTATTATTTGTGCGGTACTATCCAAAACTGTTTGAATTGTCAACATTTACGAACTCAAGTTTGATTAAGAAAATTTGTGACACAATAAACGAAGATTAAAAGTTGATTGCTTGACAAAAAAAGTTTCCTGAATTTGAATTACACATACACAACTGAGTTACGCATACACAACTGAATTACACATAACGGCTTTATTTTGCTGCGAAAATATTTGACTTTGAATTTAGTTCTTTTACTAAAGCCCGATCCTGATTTAATTTAACTTGTGGGAAAGACATGAAAATCGTAAAAGCAATGCTTGAATAAGTAAGGCCCGTTCTACACTGGACGTAAAGTTGTGAGCATACAAACGTAGCTTTAGTTTATTTTCATTACTTGCTATTGTCATCAAGGTTTAGGATGAAAGCTGAACCCCGCAGAAACCATTTCTGTTCCGTAATGGTTTAACTGCAATTAAAAATTATCTAGCATTAGCCTTGCATTAGCAATGCAATTAATAAATTGCTTAAATCACGTCAATAATACGAACTTTGACTTCTTGGATATTATGAAAACCAGTTCACCCTTTCAAAATTTTCATCAACGAGTTTGATTCCGATTTTAAAAATATTAAATGGTACGCAGATAATAATGATAAGAAACATGTAATGACCTATTTAATAGTTGTCGGTAAGGAGAAAAGAAAAAATGGAATAAATAACTAAACTGCTGCATTGTAAATGGAAAGATATTCGTAATCAAAGCAGTGGTTTTTTTGAAACACCCTATATTTATAAAATATTGATGAGTATTTTATGTTTGGGCATTAATTTTGCCCTAAAAGTCATTCTGAAAACTATCGAACAGTATGCACAGCAAGTTACTACTGCTGTGTAAGTTCAATTTAACCAATCGTTCATCAATTTTGGATTACGACGTAGTGTAATAAAAACATTAGTTTTTAAATCTTTATGGTATAGGTTTTCTAGCATCTACATGAAGAAAACAAGCTGTGCTGTATGCACGTCATTTCTGCTAAGAAAAAGATTCGAAGGAGAACAGGAAAAATGTAAAATTTAACTAAGTAAGCTACAATTAAGGCTTATAATCATGAGCGCACAAGCGCACTGATTGTATGTTGCAACTAATTTCTGCAAAATATTGTTGCTTGTACGCTGGCAAGGCGGTACGCTGGCCGTATCTAATTTCTGTTTACGATAAACTAAAAATAAGATCGTTCAGTCGCTTATTTGTTTTCGAAGTGTAGATTGGACCTTAGGTAAGATCTACAAACTGGGTAAAATCGTGAGCATACCAGCGTATCCGTTAGTTTATCTAACCAAATAGCAATTCTTGTACGCTGGTACGATTTTTTTTTAATTATACTGAAATTACGCTAGTGCGTTTGCGATGTTACGCAGTGCAGACCACCGTGCCTTACCGTAGTGCAAGATTTATTGAAATAGACGAAGACTTTGCTCGTAGGTATACGATTGTATTGAGCGCCAAGTCAAAGCTGGGCATTTTTCATTTTCGTTTTATTCTCTGTCTTAAAAGTTTTTGGTGAAATATTCGCGCCCATCAG
Source organism: Trididemnum nubilum (assembly GCA_963965965.1). Taxonomy (NCBI): domain Eukaryota; kingdom Metazoa; phylum Chordata; class Ascidiacea; order Aplousobranchia; family Didemnidae; genus Trididemnum; species Trididemnum nubilum. The sequence goes on from CAWYPQ010000396.1 coordinate 73,620, forward strand.
CAAGGCATGCTGTTTCTTATGGCCAAACGTGATTTCGTCGTCATTGCGCACCAATAAATTCACGTTTTCATTTTATTTTACTTTTTTAATTTTGAAAGATTTTATATCGTTTGTGAGTACTGTTTGGGCGGGCAATTGGGCAAACTTCAAAGAATGTGGAGAATCACGTTGCTACGCTGGAGAAAAAATGTAGGTATAAGTTTTTTCGTAGAGCAAACGCTTTTTCAAGGATATAGTGGACTTTAATATTTTAGCAAAAACTACAATATTATTTCAGTCGAATTTTTAAGCTTCCGAAATTGTATTTCAGTTTATTTTTCAATCAACTTGCGCTGAACTCTGTATTTCTAATTTCGCTTATAAAATATTATTTTTCAAGATGCTGTGAAAAGTTATTACGTCATAATGAAAAACCCGTTGATCAAATTTTTTTTATATTTGTTGTGTTTCGCCATAATACTATCAACCAAAAACTGTTAAAATATGAAGTTTTGAAATAATAATGAATTTACGAATGCAGGAAACTTTAAAGGAGGCCTTCATTTGAAATAGGCTATTATTTAAATAATCCGGAATATTTTTCTGAACACGTTATCGAAAGTTCCGTCCAGAAATTCCTCACCGTTCTTGAGATATCCTCTAAATTCCGCTAATACTCCGCTAATCCGTGACGTCACTTGCCCGAGTTTGGCTGAGTTTGTATGGGCTGTGTAAGGTATAGAGTACGTAGGCAACAGTTTTGAATAAAATAGGGTATAATTCACTTAATTTAGACATGGATAAACATCAAAAAAAGGTTTTGTGATGCAACTGTTTTGTGAGCTAAGAACAGATTAGGTGTACTAGTGCATAGTTGTGGTACCGGTAGACTACTGTAACCTGGTACCGGTAACTGTGTAATCAGTTGACAGGTTGATGGCAGTGCAGGTGTCTTGCAGTCTAGTTTATAGTTACCAGTGAAGTCAGAAAGGGTTTATAAAGGCAGAAGGCTGTCCGTTACCTAGTACATCTAGGCTATAACTGCTGATTGGTAGCTCTGTGTGGCCAACCGGTACTGTATGGTACCGATAGCACTCACAGTCGAATCAATATAGGGTACCGGTATAGGTTTATACCGGTACTTGAACTCTGAACTAGTGTTTAAGTGTAACAACACAAATAAACCGTTCTGTTCTGTATGTTAAGCCCTAGAAACTAAAAAAGCTAAGAGGTTGACAACTGGCATCTTATACCGGTAGCCTGTAACTTTCTGGTACGGTTGTGGTAGCCTACAGATACTGGTAATTTGCAGCAACAAAAATAGTTGTGGTAGGTTACTGGTAGCCACTACTGTAGCCTACCAGTACCACACAACTGTACAGTCTGACAGTACCGTACTGGTACAGACTAGACTGCTAGATTTGCCAGTTTGCATCCTTGTAGCAGTGTACGTTTGTTCCGAACTCAGCATGGCGCAGTGGTTACCAGTATGCACCTGCTTTTGTGCTATCTGGCTAGTGGTTGAGGATTTTTTGTTACCGGTAAGTAGGCTATAATTTTCAATTTTGGGCTAAAGGTGGTGATGACCGGTACAGAATTTCAAAACGCATAGCATCCAAAGTAATCCATGCGTTTTGCAATCCTGTACCAGTATAGCTGTTTACTGGTTTAGCATCCCAATTATTAACCAATGCTTGTTTTGCTGTGGTGCACATCCCTATAAATCTAAGATTTAATTTAGGGTCCTCCTCCCCAAAAAACAGCTTCTACACAGCCTAAAGATCAAAAGGGTCTGAGTGGTAGTTCCCCTGCAGCAACTCAAACAATAATTCTGATTTTTTAGGTACGGTATGATAAACATCACCTAGTTAGTATGTGTTAGTGCATTTTAAGTTAATTTGTTTACTTACTTTTGAATATTCCTTTGCAATGAATGATAAGACTACCGGTACTGAGCAAATGAGGTTCACAAAATGTGAATAATTAGGCCTACCTGAAGGTCTGCCGATATTTCCTACTGATATATCTTGCACTGGCCTCTAGAAAAGATACCGGTACTACAGTATTTATCACTTATCCTGTATCGGTGATCCTCCCACCAGCTCTAGACTACAAAGTACGGTACAATGTATTTGCATTTGCACATTAAAATGCATTTTTTTGCAGGTTTATAGTTTTTCTATTCATTAGTAGACTACTAGTATTCTATTTATTTTACATTTGTCTGTTTATTAATTCTAATTGTGCAACTTCATAGTTCATATTGTGCAACTGAATACCAATAACAGATGACCAAAGAACAGAGACAAGGCTTTTTATTTGAGCCAATGAAAAGTAATGAAGAAGTTTTGTCGATCATGCGACAATGCGCAGAAAAGGCATCAAGTCCAAAGTTCAACGGCGGCAGATCTTCTAGGAACATTGGTGCTTGGTGCACATGCACCAATTGCATGTGCATGCCTACCGAGGTGGAAAATGTATGCTGCTCAGAAATTAAATCTCTGCGTGACAAACTGAAAGACAAAGAGGCAACATGCGTCACAAACTTGTCTAGTTTTTCAAAATTATGTTTAGATACAGAAGTGCTAGAAGTATTAACATCTGCACTAAAAGATTTTTTAGGAGAAAGCAACACCAGCCAAGTAACTAACAGGTTGGTTTTGTACGAGATATAGTCATACCTGCAGCTGTGAAAGGTATGAGGTGATGTGATTATGATGTTTTGCTAAACCCACTTCTTCCAATATGATCTGCCGGTATGATTATTAACCGTTGATGTACTGCCGGTATGATGTACTGCCAATACTGGTGCAGTAAATATTCCAGAGGCAGTAAATTGTAGGTGCAGTATGAAAATCCAAACCATCATGCATTATATTTTAGAAGCCAAGAGTTACAAGTTGGGATTCTGTATATGGTGTAGTGCAATAGTGTAGTGGCAAGAGCATCCGCCTTGCAGTTGGTAGACCTGGGTTCATTCCCTTGTTGACTAGTTATACTCCCAGCTTCGAAGGGTCAGTCTGAAGCCTTTACCTTGGTGTGGCAGCGACTTCAAGACCGTATGGTTTTGCTGTCTCCTGGCCAAGGTCACTTGGTGAATAAATATCAGTGAAACTACACTGAAACTGTATGTTTGTTATGTCTCCTGGAACAAAAATATCAGTGATTTGGTTTCAGAGATTTGTCAAAGTAAAATGAATAGATTGGTTGGTCTGCTTGTGTAGAAAAATCGCTGTTTTACTCTGAATCTGTTACAGATATCATTTTCACAATTAGATATGCAAATTAAATATTACACATTGTTTTTAGGAACTATCGATTTGCAGCTTACAAAAGTTATATCTTTTGGTTATACGGCAAGCTTAGAAAGCACAAGAGAAAAGTGATTCCATCGTGTGTTGTCCTAAAAATCAGACATTGCTTCCCGGAAGAAAGTGGAGAGTATGAAGGATTTCATGACTTACTCTCTGATACATAAACAGGATGGCAAACAGTCCGGAGTTTGTGCTAAACAATTGCTACTGGTGCTGACTATACGTGATGTTGTACTCTCAGCAGTTCTTGTACGTTATTTTATGTGACAACAATGTTAGTCTTATGGTGGTGTCCCACTGGCGACATTTTGCCTGCGACAAAGATGCGACAACGGCATTAATGATGCAAGATGATATTCAATTAAGTCAATATTCTGTATAGTTAGTGCTGTAAACTGTACAACTACAAAATTACGCTGTATTTATTACCAGATCATTCGCAAGCATTTGTCGCAGGCAAAATGTCGCCAGTGGGACACCACCATTAGGGGCTGTCCATAACAGACTTTCACAGAAAGTTTCAACACATTGACCCCTCCCTCCATGCCTCCGCATTACAGAAACCCCTCCCCTCTTGTCTGCATATGTCATAAATTTGCAAACCCCCTCCCCCCTGTCTGCGGACGTCTTTTATGGACAGCCCCTTACTTTGTACGCTCAGTATCTATCGCTAATTTTTTTATTGCGTGATAATGTCAAATGCATGTGTGACCACTAGTATTTTCTGTGTTTGTTTAGATAGCGTAGTCCGGATTTGGAGATTACTTTTCCAAGTCTCGCTCGCCTTTCGTATACGGTACGAGTAAGCATAATTGCGATCCATACACCAAACCTTCCACTGTACTCGCTGTATGACATCACTAAAGCATATAGCGAGTTTGCGGCCAGGCCCTATCCGCGACATAGCGCCAAGCCAACTACCATAGATGTTAGGTGATGTCGAAGTGTTTGCAATAGTGGCTAATTTTGATATTTATCTTCTCGCAGTGCACAAAAATAGTAAATTTGGCCCGCCCTGGTTTTGAATTCTGGAGCTCCAGAAAGCATATTAACCGCCCGGCTATATTGTTAATTCCTAGGATTGCAGC